>VMDR010029767.1:0-12626 GCA_007922815.1 Macrotus californicus
TTCAAGATACTTGAGTAAATACAATCACAATTACTAAAAACCTTGGCAAACCACTGCAAATATTGTTCTCAGCTTATTTTGTGTGAAAAGTGTATGGAGATACTATTGACACAAAACCATACCAGAATTCTACAGACCAGAATATGAGATAATAAAGCAATTATAAAGCTCAACTGCCCAAATCACCTAACTACTTTCCATATTTCTGCCACAGAAAGAAATTTCCAAGGGAAAAAAACCTTTCTTTTAACAAGGAGCTTAAATTATCAACATTAGAGGTTTTTAAAAAATCATTTCATTCTTAATTCCACTAAATGTTGTATTTCCTGAATTATTAACATTATACAATATTGCTTAGTTCATAGATCAACTCCTTTTGATCTAGTGTGACTCTGAAAACAATGGTCATTGCAGAATGTAAGTCTCCCGGGCTGAACACAATTCTGTTTTCCAACAGCAGCGAAATAGCAATTAAGTTCCAGCAACACGAATTCTGCTAAACGCTCTGTGAGTGTATAGCATTTTTATTGTATGCAGAATCAATCACACACTCTGTTAAAACCATTTTTTCTCTTTATTTAATACATTTAATTCAATATAACTGGTAAGGAATTATGCTGAGAACTGTGTAGAATATAAAAATAAGTACAACAGAAAACCCTACTTCCTGGTAAATTTCTCTTACAAATAATTCCAATGTAGATCACTATACAGTAAGTGCTATAGAAATGGTGCGAATGGTCTAATATGCGTAAGAAAAAGTTACTTTTGATGTGGTAATCAGGTACAAGCTGGGAGGACAGAAGGGGGGCAATGAAGTGGAGCCCCGCAGGTGGGCCAGACTCCAGCCCTTGTGGGAGGGGAGAAGACCTAAGGCAGAGGGCACAACCAGAGATGGAGCGGGAAAGGGAAAGGACGGCGTGCAGGAGACAGCTCTCCAATCTGGCAGAAAGCACATCCTGAAAGTGCAGGAGGTGAGGTCTGAAACGCTGTGGACAATCTTTAAAGGGCCTATTCGACCAGACTACAGAGTGTGGACTTTATTTCTTACATCATGGGAGGACCGTGAAGTCTGAGAGTGCAGGAAGAAATTTAAAAAACACCCTCGCCAGGCCGGGTGGCTGAGTTGATGAAAGCGCCGTCCAGCACACACCAAAAGACCGCGGGTTCGATTCCCAGTCTGGGTACAGGGTACACTCGTCGGTCACAGGTTTGATCTCTGGTTGGGACACGTACGGGAGGTAACCGGTCGATGTTCTCTCTCCTTCTTTCAAATCAATAAGCATATCCACGGGTGAAGATGAAACAAAACAAGTAATCCTCTAAAAAGATGACTCTGGTGATCTATGTAGCTCAGACCAGAGTGTGTAAAAAAATTGGAACAGAGAAGATAAGAGGCTTTCCAAATAGAAAACCAGGGGACAGTATTAGAAATAGAAAAGCACAAACAGAAACAGTAGAAAGAAACATAAGATCTGGTGACTGACCTGATGTGAAAGAAACATGACAGAAGCTTCAGAGACAAGAGGGAAGGGTCAGGAGGGGGCTGCTTGGGAGTAGGAGGCGGGCAGCTCAGAGACATTACTACAGACAACACACGGTATTTTAGATTTAGCCACCAAAAACGAACTGAAGTTTATAAAAGATACACAAATGTACCGTATGTTTTGTTTGGCCACATTTCCAAAACTTCTACTCAAATCATGTCTAAGTTTCAAGTGTAGCTAACTGAACTACATTATTGGGTAAATGAATTCCTTAGTATGATGCCCATGAAAATACGTAGTTTCTAAGCATGTAATCCATATGCATATAAATACACAAATTTAAAAGTACTTAACATGCCACACACTTACAGATTTTATAGCAGTTACTTTGTGTCTCAGACTTTCGGTGAGTCTGTCATTCTCTTCTTCACAGGCGCTGTATCCACTGTGAGCATAGCCATAGTTGCCAGGAGGTACTCCTTCACCTGCAAGGGTCAGCCACAAGTACAGTTGTAGCCAAAAAACAAAACAAAACCCACTTTTGAAACCTTGATAGGAAAGAACAGAAAGACCCCTGGAGGGCGTTGCAGACCACGTATGTCTATAATATGCACATTTCAGGGGAATTTTAAAAATTAGTAAACCAAATAAAGAGCAGAACTACTCCTTCAATGCCTTCTCTTAAGCAAAGACTATCCAATTCATTTGAGTCCACATTTACTGATTGCTAATTGATTGCCCACAACACACTAAAATAAGCACTGATGCATGAGGGTATTCAGGACCTATTTACTGCTCCACAGAACTACACGTTCTGAAAAAGATCTAAAAGTGGTGACACTGACTCCCCAATGAAGAAGCCTGGCTACGAAGACCACGGCAGGGAGAGGGTAGGTAATATAGCGGGAGCTCACGGCAGGGGGAGGGACCTTTATTTGCATCTCTTTCTCTCACATAGGAGAGCTGGAATAATTCATGAATATAGGGAATCATTCATTCTTCAACAAATATTTAAGAAACCATGTGTCAGACCCACTGTTCTTTCTAGGTGCTACTTTTTGGAATTCACCCTCTAAGGAACAGCATTGAGAACACGGGAGTGTGGTGCCTGCCACTGCCTAATCCAGTGCTTGACATTCATCAGGCCATCCAGCAGATGGAGTGAGCCTTGCACAGTGAATACTTAGATAAATGTGTTGGGGTAATGCGAGAGCAAAGTATAGTTTAAGGTGTTATTTAACCACATATAAAAAGTAATTGATACCAAAAGAAAAGGCTCTCTCTGAAGATTGGAAAAAACAATAAAGAGAATGGAGGAAACTGATTGCACAGGTTCCTCATAGGGGGACGAAACATCCCGGCCCGAGCAATATATGGTAGTGGTTTCCATCCTCTCGGGTGTATGCGAGAGCTCATCAGCCTGAGTTAGCCCATGAGAAGCAGGATGATGGTTGGATGATGGTTGGCTCAAGAGTTGGAAGTGTACGGTGTTGGGCTGCAGATGCACAGAACCCCAAGAGGTTGAGATTGCTTACCAAAAGGGTGGTTAAAGATATGGATTATGGGGTCTAGACTGGACAGGGCTTCAAGCAGTTTCAATAGAGGTCTGAGACTATGGGGAAAGGGGTGGTATAGAAACCAAAGGTCTGGAAAACTCAAAGGGTAGGTGAAGTGGCAGTGAGGGGAACAGATGGAAGGAGAGCAGGTAGCTGTCAGCACTGGTAGCTGAAGGATGGTTGAGGTGTGAATAGAAAGATCTTTCAAGGCAAAACTCCCTCTTTTGAATTCTTACAGCTCTGGCTGTACCTAACACTAATACCACACTCCAGGCTGCACTCTAAGGGCAGAAACTGAATGTTCCACTCATGGCTATATGTCCCGCACAAGTGTTTGCACACACATGCATGTGTGTACATACATACACACTAAGTTGTAAATGAATTAATGAATAGAATCTCAATTCACTGTTACTCGACTTTGAATGTGCTTGCCTTTGTCCAGAATGGAATTACAAGCTTCTTTGAGGGGCAGACACAGTATCTCGTATTTCTGTGTCCCTTGTACCTAATGAGTATTTTATATGCAGCAGACACACAATCTCCACCACCACAAAAAAAAAAAAAAAGAAAGAAAGAAAAAGAAAACTACACTCACAACAAAATGTAAAGTATGTTCCAGAGGAGAAAGAGCTGCATTCCCCCAAAATTCCCTCACTGCTGACACACTATCCACAGAGGTCTCCAAAGTGTTATCATGAAAGTGAAGACCTCGTGACTAAGCATGGTATTACTGCCCACTCAATTAATCATTTAAAAATGTATTCTCATTCCATCAATTAATGATACCCTGTACGCATTCTAATAAGGATCAAAATCCTTAAAGAACAGAGTTATGTCTTCTTTTATCACTAGGGTTTGGAATGTACATTTGCCCAATAAGTAATTAGTGACTGGTTGAATTTAATTCCTTGACAACCTCACAGAGGAATTTATTTCTAAATTAATAGCTATTCATTTTATTTCCTTTGTTTTGCTCTTTTGCCTACCTTAATTTTAAGTTCTATATTGTTCCATTTATTAAAAGCAAAATTCTCATTACCCAGCAATCTTTCAATGCACATTTCTTCTGTTCAAGAGTTCCAGACTTCCCTCACACTATCACCCACCCCCAATAAAAAAAGAAAAAAATCAAATGAAATTCTAGGAGTTGCTATTCCCAACTTAGCTCCTTTTTTTTGTCTGAATCACTGCTATGAAAGCTGTAGGAAAGCTAGTGAGTACCAAAGTCACCATCCTCAATCTTTGTCCATTTAGATACATGGTACTTCTCTGGGGTAGTTTCCATCAATAGCTGAACCAAATCATTTAGAGATTCACGGGAAGTGTGACAGCCTCTCCACATGAACAGCTATCAGATGCACTACTTAAAATTCCAGGTCAGTATACATTCATACTTAAAAGAAAGAAAAAACAAAACAAGCAGCCTGCTTCACATCATGCCAGTGTAAATGATAGCAATGCACACCTAGGCCATCACCTTTCCTCTCAACTGCAGGGGAGCTTAAAAGAAAAAGGCTCTATCCTACAGATTCTAATTTAATCAGTCTGCACTCGGCGGGTGGGGGTCCAGGCTACAATGCCTCAAAAGCTCTCCAGGTAATTCTTATGTACAATGAGGGCTGACAATCACCACTGGTCAAGTCCTTTTCCTGCAATCTATCATGACACACTGCTGAACAAGGTATTCAAAGGGTTCAAAGGGTTCAAAGGGTCCAAAGGGCCTACGGATAAAATCCAAACTCCTTGGCCTGGCACTCAAAGATCTCCACAACCTGGTAGTTCTGGTTCCGTGTCTTCTACTTCAGTCAAACTGGCTTGATCATAACACCTTCAATGCATCATTCATAATTCTACTCCTACAACTTTTGGCGGGGGGGAGGGTGGGCAGTTCATCCTTCTAGATGGAACTTACCTCACCCACCCTCTATCTTCAAGTTCTAGTTCAAGTTCCTTTATCTCCACAAAGTACACAGCACTCCATCCTAAACATTCACTATCTGTAGAACTTAACTGGCATTTGGATGTATGACTACCACCTTGTACTATAAAGTTATCTTTGAACATGCTCCTACTCCCCAACTAGATTGGAAGCGTTGGGGAGCACGAACAGGGCCACGAACGACTCTATTACCTAGAGCTTACTCAAGTACACAATAAATGTTTTTCGTCATTAGTAATGATGCAAAGGAGAAACATTTAGGTATAGAAAACTAAACTTGCTCAAAATCAGTTATTTTTTTCTCTACGATTTACCTGGTCAACTTTCTTACTGTGATCTGAGGATTCATAAAAACTGTATTTTTCCAAAGCTGTTTCTTATACTACAATTTATTAGTCAATGTACCATTCTAGAGTTTCTGGCAACATCCACTAACTTTAAATAGACCTGAGACTTTTGAAAAAGTTGTTTTTTTTCTTTTTCCATCTTAACAATGGAAAGAGGTAACATCTTTTAAAAAATATTTCCTACAATTTTCCCAGGTATGTTGTATGCTTATTTAGCAGGATTCTATTCTTTTCTTTCTTTTTTTAAAAAATTGTCTAATAGAGAACTTTAGAATCAGAAGATGCTGTTTTAATAGCTGTGCATTATAATGGCCCACTATGGGTCCTTGTGCCTAGCTTATTCCTGCTGGTTGGTGAGCATGCTTCCTAAAAGGTGGACAAGTGCTAAGTCGCTAAGCATGACCACATTCTACTCCCTTAACAGTGGAATAAGGCTCAGATAAGAAATGTTCTGGGTAAAGCGGCCTCTGACCCTGAGGTTACAAATCACGGACTTTAATATTAGTGACACGTATACTTACCTTTGTAACTCAGTGTAATCACACTATTATTCTTATTCTAAATTCTTATTCTTAGTGTGCTTTGTATGCAACACTCTCCAAGTTTCACTTCTGAAGAAACTAACATCCAGGGCCGGCAGAGAAGAAACCGAAGCCAGGCTTCGGGGAATAAGCAGCTTCCATACTTACGCTCGGTCGGATAATTAACACTAAAGACTTGACTGCTGAGTTGGCACCGGCACATACTGCACCCCCAAGTCCTCCACTACTCTCTCTAAACCTACCACCCAAACTTGGACTGAACCAAACTTAAGGAAACCCCGAGGATCTGGGACAAATGAAGAGTTTCCACTTGGAACCGCCTCCAAAGACCCCTCCAAAGATCCTGCTTTCTGGCTCAGATTCCAGTGACAGAGACCCCGCGTCCCGGCGCCCAGCACCGCCAGTTCCAGGGACCCCAACTTTGAACCTCAGCCCTCTCCTTACCCAGGCCTGCACGCCTCATCCTGCAAGAAGAGGGAGGGGGAAAGCGGGTGGAAGGGTAGGTAGGAAGGAGCCGGGGGTCACGCGGACCACGACTTCAGGACCAGGGCCCAGCGAAACTTCTTCCCCGAAAGCGCCACGACATCAGTGGAGTCTAAACAGCGCGCGGGCTGATGGCGTCACCAGGATGCTCATTGGCCTGCCAGGCTGTTCGAGTGGCATTCTGGGCAATGTAGTTCAGAGCAGATGCCGGGAGCAGGGCGAGGGCGTGGTGTGAACGCAGCTCTGGGCTTCGGGAAGTGGGGCCAGAGCTCGGCTCTGGATCTTCTGCTGGGCTCGCGCCCTCACCATGTAATCAAAACATGTCAGAAAAATCATCTTATTTAAAGAAGGCTTTTTGTTTTCATATAAATGCAACTTTTTAAAAGTCGAATGTTAAATTTACCAAAACAGACTATTTAGATTACGTATGTACTTGTCCTCTTTATAAACTACTTTCTTTACCTGGTAGGGAGATATAAAGAAAAAATACAGTTAAAAGAAAGAATAAAGTGTATCAAGAATATAACACGAGACAGGCAAAGCTGGTTTCTATCAAGCTTGCTCTCAGCGTGTCAGGCCGGAGTTTAACCTTCCCAGACCCTGAGAGGATGATTGACTTTTCTTGATACTTCCTCTCACCTCCAAAGTCAGTTCAGGGCAAATCGAAGAAAAGTTGTTTCAAGTTTCTGATCACTCACGTAAGAAATCTGAGACCACAGAGGGAAAGAAAGAACCCTGAGCGATTTGTGCCGGGTCACCCAATAAAGTTCCCGGTTACTGGATTGCTTGTATTTCTAGAAAGAACCGTGGTATTATTTGTTAAGAGGCCCTAAGGACCCCGAAACGCCTTTGACCTTTTTAACTTACACAGAGGATGCTGAAATAATCTTACACATGGTAACGATCCAATTTATTAAGATTTTTAAAGCTTGTTGGCCGGTCGGGGAGGTAGTGAAATCAAAGCTGGTCCTAGAATTTCATTTTATCTCACAGGATTATCATGAGGAGCAGTAACGTTTTTTGTTTTTATTTTTGTTTCTTAAATCTGACATACAGTAAATGCTCAAAACGCACTGGGTGTTTCTGCGGCTTTGTTGCTGCTGTATGACAATGGAATAGTCTCTATGCTAGAGCTTTCCGAAAATGCAATCTCTGATCATTTCCCTCATAGTTTCCCAATATAAACATTGACTATAGCCATGGCAGATAAACCTCTGCCTTCGGGTTGTTTTTGTAAAATCCACTTGAAAACAATTTTTAATAAAAGTTATTAACTTGGGAAATAAACGTAATCCAATAGCGTTTTGAGGGAAAAATAGTCTTCATAAAAATAAACCACCCTTCTCTAAAATCAATGGAACTAAATGAAGATTGCATCAGGGACAATTATTGCAAAAAAACCACGGAATGCTCAGAAAAATGATAGCAATGTTTCCTTTTTTTCCTTACAATCTGGGACAGTCTCTTCTTTTGTAAAAAGTACACATATTCTATAATCAAAACATGTCAGAAAAATCATCTTATTTAAGGAAGGCTTTTTGTTTTCATGTAAATGCAACTTTTTAAAAGTCGAATGTTAAATTTACCAAAACAGACTATTTAGATTACATATATACTTGTCCTCTTTATAAACTACTTTCTTTACCTGGTAGGGAGATATAAAGAAAAAATACAGTTAAAAGAAAGAATAAAGTGTATCAAGAATATAACAAAAGACAAAGCTGGTTTCTGTTGAGCTTGTGAGCTAAAAATCCAAATAGTTGTTCATTACTCCTGGTGCCAGTTTCAAATTAGGATGATGTCATTTATTTCATTCTTTTGCCTGAAGACCAGATTCCCATAACTGTCCCAAAATAAAAGCTGTAGCACCATGTTTCTCTGATCCTCCAGTTTGATCCCTGTGGCAATCTCCTGGAAGAAGAAATCTGATTGGTCAAATGTGAATAAGGTGTCCGTGGCTAGTGGGTCCAATCGGTTGATGCTGAGTGATAGGGATCCTAGAACTCTGGGCAGAGCAGATTCTCTCAGAAGTGGTTGCAGGAGTAGGGGAAAGTACTTGTTAGTACATTCAAGCATGTGTACGGTTGGAGAGCTTGCATAAACGTACCTGGTCCCTGCTCTGAGCCATAAACAAATTTCATGGAACAACTCAGAAAAGTGAAGACTATGGTGTTCAATCACATCACTGAGGGCTTTATCACAATCATAAACTGGCCATAAAAGTTAGGGTTTGTTAGTAAGGACAATGATTTGTGTTAATAACTCAGGTGAGTTTGGACCCATAACTTCACTCCTGTTTGTTTTATTTCAGTGAATTTTCTTCACTGGGATTTGAAGACCATCTTCTTTTGGGAGCCAATGACAAGATGGACTTCTTTGAAGCACACTAAGTTCTCTGACCCACCCTATAGTGGAGGATGAGTCCAAAGTTGTGACTTCCCAGAGACACAGTTCACATCCCTTCATATTTCTGTATAGCCCACTGATTATTGACAGAGATTCTGAAATCAAATCAAATCCCAACATTTTAATGAAATAGATCATTTTATTAATTTTAAATTCTTTCATAGCAACTTTTTTTTTTCTTTTCCATAGGAAGAGCATCTATGGAATAAAAATGCCTATAATTTATACTTGACAGTTTTAAAGTAAATATCATCTTTGATTCATTTTTACCCACTTATAAAAACTGTTTTTGCTAGATAGTACACACTACAAATTTGATTTCTTCTTTTCCCTAAGTACTTTTTCTCCCTCTCAAATTCTCTTAAATAGAGCTCCAAGATCAAATAGGTAGTTTAATCAGTGACTATTAGCAAGGACTTATGTGGAAAGAAGAGCTCTTACAGAAAGAATATAAAATTGATTTCATAGGAGTAGGGGAGAGAGAGTTTGCCACTGTAGCCCCAAGCCCCCAAACTTTATCCAGGTGTTAATGTGGCACTTCTGAGCACCTAGCATGGATGCCTAATTCTAGGCTACCATAAACTTTTATAGCTCAATGAGAAAGCTTTGAAAAAATGTTTTTAAAGGATAATGTGTTAAGTAAACATTCATTCATGCTGATACACTCCTCTGAAATCTAGATTTATTCCATTAAAGGATAACTTTCTTTTTTTGCACACAGGTGCCATCAGTTAGAGGGATGGTTGAAAATGACATCCATCGCCTGTGGGCGTGAATATTTTTATCTGGTGCCTTATCACTGTACTGCAGAGAATAGAAAAAGAGGAGTTATGAAGAGGACTTTCTTCCACACAAGGTGGCTGGTGCCCAACTGAAGAGTAGATTTGATCTTCAGGTATGACATCATACCTCACTAATGTTCTACTGGGTGAAGGTTAACTTAACTGATGGAAGAGAGTTCTTGACAGATGATTCTACCATTAGTGAAATGCTGGAGTGGCTTGTCAAGTCTATTGAAACATCTCTTTAGCTGGAAGGTCTTAAGACAGGGTCAGCTCAAAATTTTCTCAATATAGAGTGTGACTTAAGAGTTACTCACAGGCAGCCCTCAGCAGATGCCAATCTCTGCTAACATCAGCACTTGTCCTTTCCCCTCTATTTCAAAATTAGCCTAGTGATTTGCTTATGCAGATGACACCACAGCTGTAAGTCCGAGAAAAGAGAATTGCGTAAAAGAGAATTGGGACAGACAGTGAGTAGCGTCGTATCATTGACAGTGAGTAGTCATTTATCTGTAGACATCACTGACACCCTAATCCATCATTATAGTCCTGGCCCCTTTCTTCATTTCCAGTAAGTTCTACCATTCTTTTGGGCATTTCTCTTTGGATATGCCATCATCATTTCAAACTCTGTGATTGTCTCTCTCAAACAGCTTGTCTTCCTGACCTTCTATCCTTGTTAGTGATATGATTAAGGCTCAACACCTCCGGGTCACTGTGAATTTTTCTCACTTTGCCCATAATATCAAACCACCTGTCAAGCCCTATTGACATGTCTTATTGATTTGCCCTTTTCTTTCCATTCCCAAACTAACAATATCATTACAAGTTTCAAACACCTCAAATCTCTCTGTGACTTCTTCAACTTCCTTGCTTTTAGGGTCATTCCTCTCAAATATTCCAGGACTCTGATCTTGTCTGATCACGATTTAATCCCATTTAATGAATTCTCCATGATTTGCTGGAGATGTACCAAAGGTGGAACAATTGCAGACATTTGAATCTTTGCAGCATTTTACAAGATATGTCCGGAAAAACCCAGCCATTATTAATATAACAAGAATGGTTTGTGCAACATCCACGTAACCTGGCAGCCAAAGAGAGAGGACTGGAATGTGTATACATGAACAGTAACGACTTCCCTGTACTAGTCAGTAGGGGTGGGAGAGAAGCCATTGAGTGAGCATATGTACTGTGTGGTCCTCACATTCAAAATTACTGAGCAAGTAAAACAATGAATCTGCATTCAATTTTGCATTAAGCCTGAACATTTCCTCTGTGGAAACTGTTCAGATGATTCAGAAGGCTGTAGCTATGGGCAACCGGTGATTGGCAGCTTCATGGCCACAACACACCAGCTCATGCACTAGGTCTTGTGCAGAGTTTTTTGGTGAAACATCAGATCACCCAGGTGACTTAGCCCCACTACAGCCCAGTTTTGGTGCCCTGCAACTTCTGGCTTTTCCCAAAACTAAAATCACCTTTGAAAGGGAAGAGATCTCAGACTGTCAGTTTGATTCAGTAAAATACGATGGGGCAGCTGATGGTGACTGGGAAAACTGTGAGTTCCCAAGGTGCCTACTCTGACGGAGACTGAGATGTCATTGTCCTATGTACAATGTTTCTTGTATCTTCTTCAGTAAATTGCCCTATGTACAATGTTTCTTGTGTCTTCTTCAGTAAATGTCTCTATTTTTCATATTAAATGGCTGGATACCTTCTGAACGACCTTGTAAATTAGTAGTGCTTTATCATTTACATTTATGCCTATACTTTAATTAGTTTTGTGTATTGTATGAGATAGGAATTAAGTGGCATTTTTTTCTGTGTGAATATCCAATTTTTCCATCATCATTACTCTTTGAAAACACTGTCTCCTTTCCTCTAATCCCTCCTCATAAACAGGACCTCTGTAGCTGTGGCCTTCTAATAAGCGCTCTCCTTACTCCGCTGGGTTATTCTTATACCTTTGTATCAGCAACATGCTATCTAAACAGCTTTATAATAAGACGATATTCAGTAGAACAAGCCCTCCTACGATGCTCTCCTCCTTCAAGATTGTCTGAACTATGCCCCCTTTGCATTTCCGTATAACTTTTCAAAAGCAGCTTGTCAAATTTCACTTTGAAAAATCCTGTTGATATTTTGACTGGGTCTGCATTGCATTAGGAGAGCAATGATATCCTTATCACTTGGAGTTTTCCAATCCTTAAACACAACAAATTCTTCTAATTATGTTGGGTTTCCTCAGTTTCTCACAATAATATTCTATAGTTTTTGGTGCAGAGATCTCGCAAAATTTTTACTAGATGTATCCCTATGTATTGCTGTTTTGATGTTATTATAAATGGTATCTTTCTAAAGAATGTTTATTTTCTAACTGTTGCTGATACATAAACATAAAAGTGAATTCTTATAAATTATTCACTTATTTAAACAAGTTTTCTATAAAAAGTAGTTTTATTTTTATATATAATCTTTAGTACTCACTCATTTTCCTATTTTTATTTCTTTATCGTACTGCTAGGACCTCCAGTACAATATTGAACACTGGTGAACTTATTTCCAAATTCAAGTATAGTGTTATCATAGGTACTTTTTATAAATACTTTGTCAGATTAAAGATTTTTATATTTCGAGTTTGCCAAAAGGGATTTTAAAATCATTAATAGTTGGAGGATTTTATCATATTCCTTTTTTAATCTAATTAGTTGATCAGCCCCTTTTAAATCTTCCTTTCAAGTGGTGAATTAAATTGCTTTTCAAATGTTAAACCAGCTCTGCAGTCCCAGAATAAACTCAGCTTGATCATGATATAGTGTTATTTTTGATATATACTTTACTTTGATTTAATATTTGTTAAAGATTTATATCTTTATTCATTAGATAAATTTGCCTGTAACTTTCCTTTCTTGTAATGACTTTTAAGGTTTTAGAATTGAGGTTATGGTGGCCTAATTTGGAAGAAGTCAATGGCTTCACTATCAAGTTCTGATGATTTTTTATCTTTTTTCTTCAAAACACTCATTATGGGTTATTAATGTAGGGTTTCAATATCTGAATTACCTGTGGGTTTATTTA
>VMDR010029768.1:0-12615 GCA_007922815.1 Macrotus californicus
ATTGATTTTCCTTCAGCCCGCTGAAGCTCCATGCTCCCTGATCGATGTTCACTGTTTCTTTTAAGAAGTCAGCTGTCGATCTAAGTCTTGTTCCTTTAAAAGCACCTTTTTCATTGGCTGCTTGCAGCATATTTGACATTCTATACTTTTTAATGTGATACCTCAAATGTGATTTATTTATTATTAGTAGTATCTTCATCATCATCATCATCATCATCATCACCCTAGGGATTTACTGGGAAGATGTTTTTTATCAGTTCTGAGAAATTCTTATTGACAATCCCTTCTAATATCACTTCTCTCCTGCTCTTTCCTTCCTCTCCGTTTAGGACTCCAACTCACTCTTTTAGCTCTCCTCCCTCTGTGCTCGAGGCTCCTGCACCCTGCCTTTCTCAGCTCTCCATGCTTCATTCCAGAGTTTTGTCTGTCACATTTTCTCATTCATTAATTCTCTCTTCTGCTGTCAAACCCGAGTCATTGAATGCTGTATTTTATTTATTGTATTTTTCAGTTCTTGAATTTCTGTTTTGTTTCATTTCAAATTTTCTCAGTCACATTTGATGTTTCAGTGTCTGCCATAAGTTCAAGCTTGTCATGTATCTCCTTGGAAATGGTAAATGTAGTTATCTCACAGCCTGTCTTCAATAATTACAGCATCTGGAGTTGTGGTAGAGCTCTTCGTTTTGTGTTGTTTCTGCTGGTTCTTAGCCATGAGGTATTGTCTGCTCATGTTCTGGTTATCTTTATTATATGCTGGATATTGTGTTTGAAAGTTATTTATAGAAATAATTTGAGAACAAAGATGCTATTATAATCCTCCAGAAGTGATGTTCTATTGGTTTAGAAAGTACCTAATTTACAATCATTCCCAGATCATCTTTTTTTTTTAAATCATGTTATTGTTGTTCAATTACAGTTGTCTGCATTTTCCCCCCACTACTCCCCTCCCACCCCAGCCAATCCCACCTCCCTCCCTTGCTCCCAACCTCCCCCTTGGTTATGTCCATGTGTCCTTTATATCATCTTAATCCAACTCCAGGATTCAAATTTTTCTGACAATGTAAAAACTTTCAAGCTGGTGTGAAGTTGGTTTAGCCCGACTTTATGCCTGTTTTATTCTTGCTCCTGGAGTCCAACTCATATGAAGAGGTAATTCACCATGCTACTGCACTAAAAACCTCCACTGTCCCGGGTCCCTGAACCTCAAGAGGCCAGACTTTCCGCTGACTTCATTTTCCTGCCACTACAGCCAAAGCAATTCCTAAAAAAGGATATGTCTCTGGAATGACATCTTCTGGGCCTTAATCTGGTGATTATTACTATTATTACTATAATTTTATTTAGTATTACCTTTATTATTTATTTTATATTTTTTAATTAGTATTTTCTAGTTCTTTAAAACTAACTTCACCTGGAAGTTTTGTCCAGATTTTTAATTTGCTATTATCAGAAGCAATATGAAGTCTTTGAATATTAAAAGCTATATTTTTAAATAGAGTTTACCTATGGGAGACAATATCTATTTTATGATATTGGAAAAGCATGTTTTAGTCTATCACAAATATGTCCAGCTCTCATTGGCAATGTCATATGGATGAATAATATTAAAACAGTTATTTATATCTTAATCACATAGTAGGAAATAAAGTTGGTAAGATATCTGAAAATAAAGGTACTTATTTAAATTAACTTTAGAAGCTGTCATTGTGTCCCAGCTTGAACACGAGTTTTATGAATACACCCTATCTCTAACTCCATTTCTCAATTAACTTCATTTGTAAAATAAGCAGTTTGGACCACCCACTCCTGAAAAACCATTTCACTTCTAAGGTTTTATAACAATATATTTTAAATTTACACTTTTTTAAAAGTTTTTGATAATTACTTGAGTAAAAATTAAAAATACATATGTGTGCATGCACACACACGCATAGAAGATAAAGGGAAAGTTGTTTTTCCTTCACTAAAAAAATACTTCTTGTAAACTGAACAAATGCAGGAACAACTACCTAAGATAAAAAACTTACTTCTAAAATAGGTCGAATTCAATCCACACTCTTAATGAAAATTATTGTTAACGCATGCTTACAAAAAACATTCACTGCAGCTCAAATCTCATGTCTGTTCTCTGAGGAGCTGCAATAGAATCAGTGAATATTTCCATAATACCTTTCATGTTTATGTCAGTGAGATAAAAATCTTATACTCAAAGTTTCTAATTGATTTGACCATAAGATAAGCCTCTTTTTCAAAGAAAGGCAAAAGAATAAAAGATAAGAAAGATGGCAATTTAACTTTCAGATGAATACTGCATACAGATAATGCTGAATGCAAAATAACAAAAATAAGAATAAAATGATGATATTAACCAAAGAATTATTAGCCATAATAACCACACAAGGGCACAGTCATATCTTTATGGAGCTGTTTTGAAAATGAAAGTTGGACTTAGTCCATTTCAGAGAAAAACATCAGATATTTGTATGAGTTTATTTGCAAATAGAAAGAAACATCAGGAGCATTTGTCAATAGCACCACTAAAGCAAATAACTTCTTAGGAGCTTTGTTAGTTACATCTTGAAAATATCCCTGGCTTGTGTTAGATAGGACACGGGTTTCAAGGTCTCGGCAGTTCCAAATACTATTTCATGCTAAATGTTAAAATGTAGCACAGTATTTTGTAGATGCAGCTTTAAAGAGAATGAACGGACAGGAGCTCAACCAGATGAAAGTAGCCAACTGCAAAGAAATCAACATGTGATTGACCAAATCGTGTATGTGTAAGCAATGGCTAAGCCTCCTCTCAGGGAGGCAGAGTGTTGGATGTGAATCCCTTCTCCTTTACTTGCTGCAGGTAAATAAAAGTACTTTGTGACAACTGTGTCTGGGGTTTGAATAGAGCACCCGAAACAGGGACCTCCTGAGTTCAGTAACAGTATTCTCTCTCTCTCTCTCTCTCTCTCTCCCTCCCTCCCTCCCTCATCCATCTCTCTATCTATATGATGTATCTATTTTTCTTTAATTTAAGATTGAATCTGATCATTGGAAAATATTTAGCTCCATTTTTACATTTCTTAATCTTATTTTTCCCATGTACATAATCTTGACTATAACATCTACCTCATAGGATTACTAGGCACACTAAGCGCTGTAAGACTCATTCAAGACTTTTTAATTTGGGTAGATACATAATAATGTGGGCTGTTACTACTTTGTCCTTGCTGAAGATTTAAAAAATTATAAATCCTCCTTGTCACAGTAGTCTGCCAGGTGTTTGAAAAGAAAGTACATGGGTCAGTAGGAAAGTCATGAATGGTGTTCTTGAGTCGCAATATGTTCAGTTCTGCATTTTAAAACCAATCAAGCAAAATATCTCTATTTAGCTACTTGCATATTTGACTACTCCTTGTCTCTTCCCTGATTGCTTTACCTTTTTCCTGCCTCACCCTCAGTCTTAATCATCCAGCTCTTAAAATCACCACCATCTTAAAGTTGTCATCTAGCTGCAGTTTCAAATGTTGTCACCAAGTGGATAAACCCCAAAATGGCATTTCCCATTCTGCCCTGTGACTCCAGACCCTGGTTTATTACAGAGGGCACCTCTGTTTAGACATCTCCTCCTGTCACTTCCGAAAAGAGTGCCCAAAATAGACTACTATTTCTCTCCCTCACAAATAAATTCTCATTCCCAAATAGCCTAGTTCTTCTGCCAGTGGAACCTCAAAAATCCAGTGAGCCCTTCTAGACATCTCTTACTTTATCTCTTCCTTTCACTGTCCCTCAATTGTTAAGTCTCATCTCTCTGCAAGTCTTCCTGGATGTGGCCCAGAAATGTCACAGAACTGAACCTTTATTTGCCCCTGATTGTAATCAATCCAGTCCAGGAATTAAGGTCTCTGGGCTACCACAAAAGCCAAGCAGATTACAACTCAATGCAGAGGGCAGGCAAATACTTTCTTTAAAAATTTCTTTATTGCAAATTGAGAGTGTTACGCTAAGTGAAATAAGCCAGGCGGTAAGGGAGAAATACCACATGATCTCACCTTTAACTGGAACATAATCAGCAAAAGAAAACAGCAAACAAAATACAACCAGAGACATTGAAATTAAGAGCAATCTAACAATGGCCAGAGGGGAAGGGGGAGGGAACAGTTCGGGAAAGGTTTCCAGGAACCACTATAAAGGACACATGGACATAACCAAGGGGGAGGGTGGGAGTGGGGGAGGGGGGGTGGGATTGGCAGGAGTTGGGGGTGGGGAATGCAAACTGTAATTGAACAACAATAAAGTAATTAAAAAAATTTATTGCAAATTGTATAAGTGAGGAAATAGAAGGGGGTAATAAAAGATCATTCTGTTTACTGATGTGGAGAGCAGGATAAACAGCAAAGAGAAGACAGTGGGAAGGTAAGGATGTGGGGAGCACACAGGCTTGCTTGGGGAGTCAAAGGCATTCAAACTCGGCCGAGTTCTGCAGCGAGGAAAGAATGAGCTTCTTAAGTCACTCAGTTGTGGGTTTGAATCTGTTGCTGATGACTTCCTAAGTTTAGATAGCAAATGTATGATAAAAACACTCAAATGTTAAGCTCCCCTTCCCTATCTTTAATGTGCTGTTCTCTATTCCTTCACATCCTGCTGACTTAAAACATTGCTTTTTATCAGATGTCATTTTTGCTTTTACATATAAAACAATTTCAGACATGTTTGAGTTCCTTTGCTGAATTTCCAGGCCTTATTTTACCCGACATTCCACTTTTTATCTTTTTTTTCCTAGTTCTCTTGACAGACGAGCTTGCACCAGTTAAGTTGCCTCTTTGCTCCCTAACTACACCTAGTTCCTTCCAGCCCTGAAGTGTCTATTTTTTCCTGGTGCTGGAATCCTCTGCTCCAGACCAATACATCTGTAAACATTCTTCAAGGTATAACAAGAATTCCACTTTCTCCATGGAACTACATCATTTCCCCTTCTCTAACTTCTCTATCCTACTTAGCAACAAAAGTTGAAGGGACAACATGATAATTAGTTAAAAGTAGAAAGTCTATTTGAACATTTTGTTCTACATAGAACCAAATAGCCATTTTGACTGATTGCTTCCCTTAGTTGGGAGATACTTGTTCTAAACTAACTAAGCGACTGGTAAATGGAATTCCAGTGGCCACAGTAATATCTCGCTTTTGGTTTATCCAATTCTGAGAACATTTCCAAAGTATTTTTATATTTTCCAAACATATTTTGGTTTATACAAACCAAACATATTTTCCAGCACAATCTGCAATGGCACAGTTCCTTGTGCACCATGTCAGTGGCATATTCTTGCTGCATGTGCACCGATAAAAATAGTAATGTCAGACACACTGTCAAATTTGATGCCTGGAGCATCTTTTTTGATAAAGACAGCTGTGGATTCTAAATTGAGGTTCCCTAAGTGCTCCCACCTCTTTCAAGAAGGCCGCCTATTGATAGGCTTTATATTTTTGTGTTTTGCATCTGAATTTGGATGCTGAGAAGACAAATAATGCACCAACTCCTGGTGTGGAGAGAGGGGAAGAAAAACACCTGTTAAGTGTAGAACCCTTAGCTACATCAGAAGAGAAAGTATTGCTGGTGGAAATGGGTTCTTTCATGGAGTTGCAAGGAAAGCATTGTGGTGGCCCGCCTACCAGGAGATAAGGTGTAGTGGTAAGATTTGTTGCTGAAGCAAAATCAGAGGACTGTCCCCGGTTCAACTCTGTCCCTCTGTGAAAGAAGTCCAGCCTTGTCTTCGTCAGGCCCAGAACAAAGGCCAGTGTTCAAAACTTCTGTGCTACCAGTTTAGTCCATGTCTGTTCCCATCCAGCTAGCTTAGTCTCTTCCTGGCTGCTGTGCTTCTGCTGGCACTGTGCCTGGGCCCAGGCTTGGAGCACAGGTGGTCTGCTTTGAGCCCCAGGAGGCTGCTAGGGCCACATGGCTGCTATGGAAGCAGAATACATGAATGAGCAGGGCGAGGGTGTGTTAAAGGGAGAAAGCCTTTGTTAAGCTGATCATATTATCTCAGGCTTGAGAAGGAATAGATGCTCTTTCAAATTAACCAATCAATTTCCCAGTTCTTCAGGGGCTTGCATTGGGTCCTTTCCCAGCCAATCCATTTCCTAGATCTTCTAGGGGTCTGTGTTCCTTATCCAATCTGATCCTTTTCCCAGGCTAGACAGAAAGGCCTTCATGGAGACAATCTTGGCTGCTACTGCACACGCTTCATAGTAGAAGGACCTCCTGCTGCGTCACCTTGGCTTCTACTGGGCTTGCACCCAGCAGAGCAATTTCTTCTGCTGTGTTTATTCCCCCTGTCCCGAGTCTGGGCAAGTGGACTGGGTCTAGCCTGGGGAGATTGGAGAGTTGGGCCTTTCTTCTGAAGCAGGGGAAGGAGGGGTGCTCTTGGCAGGGCAATGCTGCAGTCCCCTAGGGTGTCTGAAGCTATAGCTTCCAAGTGAAAACTGACTTATGCTCCCTAGTTGATTATGCTTAATCATGTCTAGTTTCCTTTCCTCTCTTGCTTTATTAATTTCTAGCTACCTACGCGAACAAAAAGGTACTTTGCTCTTACTGACAAGGCCCTTTGGAAATCTGGGGAAGGAGTGGATCTCTTCAGGAAACCATTTTTAGGTTGCATTTAAAATATTTTTTTCCCTGCAAATAAAAGAGTTGTGTGAATTCCACTTTTAAGGCCTCATAATTTGAAGGCATTGCATTTTCTTTTCTTTCCTCTCTCATCAGTCTATACCAGGGGTCAAAAAACTTTTTCTGTAAGAGATTAAGGAGTAAATATTTTAGGCTTTGTTGACCACATATTTTCTCTCACTATTACTCAACTCTGTCATTGTAGTAAAAGCAGGCATAGACAACATGTGAATGAATGGGCATGCCTGCATTTCAATAAAACATTGAAAATGACATAGAATTAACTGAGAGCGTTATGCTAAGTGCAGTAAGTCTGGTGGTGAAAGACAAATACCGTATGATCTCACCTATAAGTGGAACCTAATCAACAAACCAAACAAGCAAGCACAATATAACCAGAGACACTGAAATAAAGAACAAACTGACGGTAACCAGAGAGGAGTGGAGGAGAGAGATAATGGGGGAAAATAGGGGAAGGTCCATCAAGGAACATGTATAAAGGACACATGGACAAAGCCAAAGGGGGTAGGTTTGAGGGTGGGAGGCAGGGATGGGTGGGGTGAGGGGGGCCGAGGTGGAGTGAAAATGGAGACAACTGTACTTGAACAACAATAAAAAAAAAAGAAAATCACATAGAATTTTGAATTTTATATAATTTTCACATCACAAAATCTTATTCTTTTGATTTTTTCTAATCATTTAAAAATGTAAAAAAAATTTTAATCCACAGACCCCTGGTCTACAAATACGTCTTCTCTCTTTATTTCATGTTAAAATAAGAAATAGATTTCCCATGTGAGGCAGACTGTTGTCTCCAAACACTGAGGTATCTGAGTGTAAGACTTATCCATTGTCTTCAGCAGCAAAGAACTGTAAACGAGAGCCTCAGCTGTATACACTTTTTCAAAGACCAGAACAAGAGTCGTCCCAAAATGAAAGCAGCTCATTTTCCCTCTTGAAGCCAAATTCAATTGTATTCTGACTTGCCTAGTCATCTTAGGTTAAATGGATAAGGTCGTCACCAGCAATAATGGTACTTATCATTTCTGTACTTTCAGGGATCTCTGATTTTTGTGCTGCTTAAACAAAAGTATAAAATTTATTACATTTTAAAAAATACTAGTGTGGCTGACTGCTAAGCCCCAGTGGCATCCGCTGCAGTTATGTTTGATGTCATCTGGCACGTTGTTGAATTCCATTCTCAAGACTTCCACTGCTACTCAATCAAGAAATTAGGTCTTGAGAGCTTTAAATGAGGATCCAGTTATTAACATAGACCCCATAACATTGTTCTTAGCTTATAAGCTGTTCAACAGTGTCACTCATCAGGACTTGACCCACTCACCAAACTCCTGAAGGGGGCGATGAGGAGGAGGATGTGTTGTGGTACCTGGCTAGTGAGTCTGTGCAATTGCCTTCAGGTATCAGGCAATCACTGGAGGGTTGTTATATTTTCTACATTTTGTTTTCATCTTCTGCTTTCAGTAGAGTGACTCTTTCTTTTTTACCTTTTCTTTTTTGTTTGTTTGTTTATTTTGTTTCATTATGTGTCAGTAAAGAGTGATAGAATCAAGTTATCTCTTTATGAAATTAGCTTAAAGTGGGTAAAATCAAAGCCTGAATCCCTAAAATACATAATTGTATAAACAGGTTAGCCTGGGCAGATTAACACAGCAGTGGCTGGATGTGTTGGCCACCTCAGTCATCCATTCAGCCTACTGTTCTGCCTCTGAGTAATTTACCAAACATTGCAATGTAGCAGAACATTGTCATTTTTAAACTGGAGTTTATGTATAACAAGATCAGAAATCTTGAGTTTTTCAGGAGACATATGAAATACAGAGCAAAAACTCAACTCCCTGGAGCATTAATTTTATGCAAAGCTTAGTAAAACTTAATTTAAATAAGTATAAATACATTATGGGGTAGAATTCTATTTCTCATAGATTTTGATAATTAAATAAAAAACAAAAAAAGGTGTTTGTCTTCTAAAAGGCCAATCCATATATCTCATTATTAGACAAAGTAAGTTCCATGACTCTCCAATGCCATTAGGATCTGTTGGTAGAAATGTTTAGGAAGCTCTCTGATAAGCCCTTGACTCCTTCATGATGGACAGGGCCCTGAAATGGGTCCTCTATGATCCAATCATCACAAAGGGAAAGCGGGGAGATAAAACCCATCCTCTGGTCCTACTGTCATTAAAATATAGCAAATGTTAGTACATTTAAATGGACTCATTCACTACAAAGTGCACATTATTATTTTTCATCTCATACTATTGTTTAGAAGCTGTAACATCTAGGAGTCTGCACAGTTAAATTCTTCTTCCAAGTCTAAGTTGTTATATGACATAGTCACTTCTCTGTTCTACTTTAGCCCTGTGAAAGGGGCCCTTATCTTCTCTCTTTATATCATGAGGTTTTAACAAAAATTTTGAAATAATATAAAAGCAAATTGAAAAGCAGAGAGCAATAATTAACAATATTTTAGGCCAGAAGAAAAAGTATTATTCTTAGAAACATAAAGTCAAATAAAAGTGAAGCTAAAGGAGAGGTGAGCATAATGTTCTCTGTCCCTCACCCTCAACTGCCGTTTCCTCTTCACAGTAATGGGAGAAGCTGAGTTAATCATTTGTTATTTTTTAATTATGAGCATAGCTGTGAAGTGCTGTGCTTTTCTTAGGGTGAAAAGTTTTTTCAACTTCTGGAATTCTTTGAAAAGGCAAAATTGCACTGGGTTGTACCCTATTAAAAATTTTTGTCTTTCTCCAACTTTTTCTTTCTTTTCTGTTTTTGCTGTTTTGTTTTGTCTTGTTTAACAACAGTGCAGAATGACAGATGTGTGGGAAGGAGAAAGAGAACCAGGAAAATATAACAGTCACAACTGGCGTCCTCAATTTATTTCCAGTTGATTTTACATCTGGTCCAACTGCGTTGTTTGTTAATATTCTGTTGGCAACAAACATGAGCCGTATGTCTCTCTTGCTTTTATTAACATTTTCATATCTAGACAAGAGAATTTGGTGCGAAATTGGAGTGATGAATTGAGTCATCTTTGCATTACATTCCCAAAGTTGGCATCTTTTCACCTCCATATTCAAAAGGTCACCCTAGCCAGGCAGTTCTGGGTATTTGTAAATAGCTCTAGACTCTCATCTCTAGTTCAAGGGATCATCATTAAACTCTCCCTGATTATAGCACTAGCCTCCTAACTTCTTTCTGACTTAAGTGGGCATTTCAAACTGCCCATTTTTACTGACACTATGCTTAATGTTTTCAAATTAATACCTGATCACATTCCTAGCTGCTCCTTCAGTCATGCCAGTTGCCTGTAAAATAAACCCCCAATGTATTAGCAAGGCATGTAAGATTTTTTGATACTGGTTATTAATCTACTTTGTGTCTCTAAGTTCTAATCTCTTACTATTGACCCATATATTTCAGCAATTTTTAACTTCTCACCATTCCACGGACATCTCAGGTCCTGTCGTAACTGTGGACCTACACATACGCCTTTCACTCTGCCTCAGTCTCCTGTCTGTCCTCCATGCTTCTGGACCGAGCTCAACACCATCTCCTCTGTGAGGTCTTCAGTGACAGTCCTGGAAATAACAACAAACTAAACCTCTCTGATGACACAGTGAAGTAGTTTTCCCCTAGGAACAGCTCACAGCTCAGAATGGTTTTTATAGTAACACATTTAGCAAGAGGGAAAAATAAATAGCATAAACAGCACTTTAGAAACCAACACAGATATAACTTCTCCAATTAGTATTTTAATATTCCATTGGCTTATTTTTTCAATCATCTAATTATGTTTAGATGGGTAACTGCTGATAATCCTTTTTTCTTTCTGTACACAGGCTTTTAATCTAAGAATATCAAGGTTCTGTTAGCACATTAATTAAGTTTCTACATGGCTATAAGGTACTGACGGTACTATGTAAATATGAATTTGAAGGGGAAAAAATGAGCACTTGTGCTACACAGAAACACCATCACCACAGAGAGGGGGAAAAGGGATTTCAGGTCATCCAAAGCCCCATAATGACGAAAAACCATTCATAAAATTTGTGTTCAACCTAGCTCTTTGTGGTGATTTCTACAAACATTATTTTCCAATGTTAGTAGCTATTGCAGCCACTTTCCCAAGTATTCTACAAAAATAAAGTTGAGAATAAGTCATATTAGGGCTGCTAACAGAAGTAAGATTTTCTGCACCCTGGCTGCAATCTTTTAAGATGTAAGATCTTCGGTCCTACTGCATTGTTTTTGTGCATCTCCCGCAAATGTAGCAGCATTCTCAGTATGTTACTCCATTAATCCCTCTGATAATGATTTAATGGAATTTTGCCATGTTGACTTAATTACCTCCTTCAATATCCCTTGGGGATTTTGTCAACATGGGATGTTTTTGAAATAAAAAATGAATTGTTGTTTCAAAATAGTCTGCCAAAAATGATGATCCAGAATTTTAAAAAAGGTTTGAAAATAACTTATGCCATTAAATTTCTGCCTGTAGATTTGTTTTGACGCCTGTTACATGGATGAAGGAGCTGTAGTCCTTCTTTATTCACATTTTCTAGGGTCTAACCTGAAGTTATCACCTCTTGTTCTTCCAGAAATAACATCACATAAATTACAAAAATGTCTGGTATTTTGGGTGATATTGATATCAGCCCCTGAGATGTCATAGCTTTCTAAAAGGAAAGGGGGAAAATGTCTTTTTCTTTTCTCTGTAATGCCAACTTGATATTTCTCATCAGATTACTTCTGTTTTTTTATCAATGCTTCTTTTTCTAGTGGTTTTATGAGTCCCATCTCTACTTGGGAAACATTCTGGGACTTTTGCCATTTAACAGCTATCAACTGTCTATCTATCTATCTATCTATCTATCTATTTATCATCTTTTTTCTTTGTATTTTAGTTATTGGTATAATGGCTTATTGCTCTAAATAAATTTAAAACCCCTTGAGTGAAGGGATCTTGAAATATTCATCTTCACATTTCCAAAAGGGTTTTTGCACAAAGCCTTCACAGAGTAAGTACTCAAAGTTATGTTTGTCTAATGAAAAAAAATGACTGATATAACAAAACACAGTGGGAAGTGAATGAGAATGGTGCCCAAACTCCTGTTTTTAAATAAAAATTAATTGATAATATTGGAGGACTTTCATATCCCTATTGTAATTTTGAACAGCCTTAAGTCATCATATGCAAACCTTATAAATATGCAAAGCAAGCTTTTACAGGGGCAGAACAGATCTGCCCAGCCACAGTCAGAGGGACTTTGACAGAGTGGGGATCAGGCTTGCCTGCCTCTCTCCTCTGAGCTTCTGCAGTCACAGAAACCAGCCAAAGCCTGCTGATCACAAGGCAAGCTACTGCTCCTGTACTTTCTGAACTCAAATTGTGTTTATCACCTGTCAGCTTCAACGTACTAAATGACACTCTAGTGACTTGGAAGAGTTCATGATCTTCCAAAAGTGAGTAACTCACTCTCATCTGATTTTAGGATCAGCCCCATTGTGTTTTATTTGGGAGTTTTGGTCCCTTCTCCTTTTTCCTCTACTAAATGAAAACATTGGAGTAGCTAGATTCAATTTAAACAATTTTACTATTGTTTTAAAATAATATTTAAACAGTTTCTAAATATTTTTCCTTTGCTCTATTCACAAATTCTCTTATTTCAGACATAAATACTCAGTTAAAAACATCTAGAATACCAAAATCCAAACATAGTGAGACACTGATAACTTCAGAAATTGAACTATAGAGTTTGCTTAAATGTTGAAATGCTTCTCCACATTTGAAAATAATAAACACATATCTTATATAGTAATGATAAGGCAACAGAGAATGCTTTAAAACATGTCCCTGTTATTAAAATACATTAGAACCAGTTTGGAAGAAGAAAAAAAATGATTGAGTGAGTGGTGAATTCTGGAATATCAAAA
>VMDR010029769.1:0-12654 GCA_007922815.1 Macrotus californicus
GGTGGTGGTGTGATGGTGGTGGTGGTATTGTGAGAGTTTTAAAGCTACTCTCAAAAATGTGTGTGACTGAATTTGACTTCAAACATCACCAGAGATTAATTAATTCTACTGAAGGCTTCAGAGCTCCTCATCTCTTTTTTCTTAGTTAGGTTGAGGATTCCTGTGCCAAGCTCTAATGTGACTGTCCAACATTTTCTGTGTAGCCCTCCCAAATAAAAAAAGAGTAGTAGGTAAAACAAACCCACAGTTAGAGAACAGACTGACATGGTTTTAGATTCTGACTCTACCCTTTATCATTTGCTAGACTCTGAAAGGGCTACTAAAGCACTGAGCCTTACTTTCTTCATCTATGGAATGAGAACAAGAAAAACTGCACTGTGGAATTATTTGGAATTATTGAGAGGATAATAACATTGCATACAAGGTCTAGTGCAGTGCTTGTCACATTCTCGGTACTCCATAAATACCGCTCACCTGCCCTCTGACTTGCTCAAGTGGACAGAGGTTGATAAGGTTCTACGGGGCTCCCTAAAGACCTTTCACCTCCCGAATTCATCCCTGATTTTCCGAATGACTTTGAACCACAAACCCACCCTTTCTGAGCCTTGATTTCCCAGCCTTGAATGTTAGAGTAGCCAGGTTTTTTTTTTTTCTAACTTAATTATACCCTCGAAGAAAGTGCCTCATGGTGCATGTAACTAAATTAAAACATTAATTAAAATAAAACATGAGCTCAGCAACAAAGAAAATGGGAGAAGAAATATATAATAAAATAATTCTTATATACACACAGCATACCCAGCCTTGGTCTCAAAGCCCTCAGGATTCAAGAATGGCTTGAAGGGTGATGACCAGGCACTTGTTCCCACATCATGTAAGATACCTAAGTGGCCACAAACTTCCAAATGATATTCTCCCGGAAGCAGGGTTTTGAAATGTTAGCAAAATTCAGCTTGTGTCCACTTCCTCATTCAAACAGAGGCATCCGGTTAAATATAGCTAGATGTTGAAATGCAGACTAATTTCTTCCTTTATTAAACTAGTATTTTTTAATGTGCTGCTCTATGTCAGTCCCTGTGCCAGGCTGTGGGGTCGCAGAAGTGACAATATGGCCCCTTTTCCAAGGAAGCTCAGAGTCCAGTGATCAGGCAGAGTGGTGTCAGGATGAAGCAGAGGCCCAGGATGCCCAGTGGTCTTGGTCCTACTCAGCTGGCTCCCAGAAAACCTCTCACATTCTGCCCTTACACCTCTGCCTGGGTCATTTCCTCTGCAGTGTTGCCTTTCATCTAACTAAACTCTCCTCAAAGCTCAGAGCTCTGCTCAAATCCACCTGGCAGGGTCCTAAGGCTGCCTCAATCGGCTCACCCCAGCTTACTTCTCCCTTCCCCAAACTTCCTCCCTCCCAGCAGACCACGTCATTTCCTGAACATAACACTTACTGTGTACATGTTGATACATGTGTTTTTATAAGGACACATTATATGAAGGGGACCTCTCAAGACCAAAAGGGACCTGAGAGATGATCTGGTCCACTACCTTTATTTCACAAATGCAGGGCCTGAGAGCCCCAGGGGAGAACAGACAAGCCCACAGTGACCTGTGAATGAAGCAGGGCCCCTTGACTCCCTGGCCATGCTCTTTCTGTTCCTGCTACCAAAGTGCCCCTACCCCATCACTGGTTATGTTGTTCCTTCAGGTTTCTGGGTAATAGAAAGAGAGGCTTGTCTGGCTGGCCAGGATGTACAGATATGGGTGGCCAGTATCACCTCAGCAGCAAGCTGTGGCCCTCCTAGGCCCAACCTGTATAATCACCACCTCCTGCAGGAAGGCTTCCTGATTAGTCCAGCCATCCTAAGCTCCCCTCTATGAGGTCTGTTACATGGTTCAACACCTCTTAGAGCACAGGGGCTGACAGAGTGAGTCTTATGTTCTGGGCCGGCCAACTTAGCAGATCCCAAGAGAATTGATTCTCCCTGAACCAATTTCCTCTACATTGGTGATAAAAGGGATCTTTGAGCAAAAACTGGATTCCACTTCTGTTTATTCGTTCTCTGATCTAAAAGCTACAGCAGGGGTGCCCAACCTTTTGGCCTCTCTGGGCCACACTGGAAGAAGAAGAGTTAACTTGGGCCACACATTAACACCTTGTGACATGTAATCATAAAAAAATCTTGTAATGTTTTAAGTAAATTTACGATTTTGTGTTGGGCTGTGTTCACAGCCATCCTGGGGCGCATGCTACATACAGGCCACAGGTTGGACACACCTGCAAGGAAAGAACAGTCAACCTGGAGCTTGGCTTTGAGTCCCATTTGGGTACTTCTGGCCTGAGCGTCTCTCAACTTGGCTCAAGCCTCGCCTTCTTTGGCTTTCATTTCTTCCCATCACCATGATGGCCAGCACCCATGGCAAGTGCTTAGGGCACTCTTGGGAGAGAGTGGAGGAACAAGGCTGCCCATGTGACACGTGCTCCCATTTTCAGCCCCAGATCTCCTGTCTTCTTGTGGCCTCTTTGGAGGACATGCCAATAATCCACCTGTGAGTACCGAACACAGGTCCATATGGAGCCAGGCTTTACTTACATCTTGGCCTCAAAGAAATGTAGGAAGCTACTCTGAGATTCACACTGAGGCTGGGGGCTTCTTTGGTTGGCATAGCACTCTCTGATTCTGAAGTATGCATATCATAGTGCAGGGTCAACCAACACACTCCTGTTCATACAGCAATGCCCTCTGGTGAGAACCTCTTTTGGCTTTTCTCTTAGGACATCCTGCCTTTATACTCAATGATATTGAAGGTCAACATTGATTGGTCTGACCATTTCTTGTGCCCTCCTCACTGAGCAGACGGTACAAAGCTGTGAAATAGTGTGAGGTTTAACAACGAGCAGGTCTGAATTCCAGCCATCATTCTGTCCTCTACTAGTTATGAGATATGGGACAAATATCCCAACACACCTGGGCCTCAATGTCCATATCAGAAATAATAATAGTACCTCTTCCATAAGCTTTAGTGAAGACTAAAGAAGAAAGTCTATGTAAAATACTTAGTATAGTGTCTAGCATGTAGTAAGTAATAAGTATTAGCTATAAGAACTGACTATATTGCCATCATTATCTGTATCATCATTATTAATAGTAATAATAGTAGTATTAATAATTCTTTTTAATTCAGTGTACATGACTGAATTAAATGTCAGAGTGCCTCCAGCATAAATCCCCACTAAATCCTGGGTGTTCTTTCAATATAATCCTCACCTATACAGTCTTCCACAGTTACGGAACAATTACTAGAGCTCATGTGAGACTTAAACCTCATTAAAAAGCGTTAATTAAGCACTTACTGTATGCCAAGCTCTGTGATAGACACCTACAAAGATACATAAGATAGCCTCTGCCCACAGTCTACTGGAAAGCAGACAAGGACACAACTCTGAGTGGCAGATCCTCACAGAGATAGTCACTCATACTTCATGATGGCATCATTCCCAACATCACCTCCCCCAGAAAGCCTTCCCAGATTACCTTAGCATCCTGAATTCTATCCTATGAATAGTCTTCTCTCTACACTGTCACATGACTCAAGAGCTCCTTGATGAGAGGAGATGACTATTCCATACCCCCTTCTATGCATTCAGCTCTGCTGATCTCAGACGGTTACCCCAACAGAAACGATACAGCTTCTGTTCTTTAGTTCCCTGACCTCATAATGTAAAAGGAACAGTTGTTGACCTGGAGGTCACCAGCTTTGTTTAATCTCACTTTTGAAGACTCAAATGAGATTCTTCCCTTTCTGACCCCAAGGATCCTCATCCACAGAACGGGGCTGCCTCTTGGGGCTGCCGTGATGATTAGACAACGCGAGTCAGTGTGGCTGGTGCATAGCGGGACTTTCCACCAGTCATTCCCATTCTTTCCTGGTCCTTCCCTCCAGAAATACCACGGACTGGTCACACATCCCTGCAGGGTCTGAACCCAGCAGCACTGGGCAAGTCGCATGCAATTACAATTTCATTACCTTACCAAGTACAGTACAGTACATTTACTAATATAATTGCACTGCAATTCTCAAAGTCAATGAACAATGTGCATTTATGAAGTAGTGTCCTCTATAGTTGGGGCCACTTCCCTCTTTTAATGCGCAGGGTCACCATCTCCCCCATCAAGGACTTCCTACCACTCAGAGGAATAGCTCAAGTTTCTTGGGGAAAATAGGAGGTGGGAATTGAGGAGCTGCTCTTATTTTTCCTGTCTGACTATTCCAGACATTCTGATGGCAGACAGAGGAGAGCAGAGGAGGGATGGTCAAAATACCCCTTGAGATCCATACACATGAATTTCTGATGCCATCACCCTGCACACACTCCTCACCTGGGCAAATGCCTTCTCTACATCCTTTGAGAAACCTCAGACCCCGACCCATGTTATGAAACCTGAAGCAAACAGGAAGATGGTCCTGCCCGGAGTTGTTCCCTAGCACAGGGGAAACAGGACCGAAGTCCCAGCATAGCTCTCATTTGGCCACGCTGTGCAACACCTTCGTTCATGTCATCGTTGCTGTGTCATGCAAAGCACTTTTGGCTTCTCCAGCCTTTCTCGTGTGTTATCTCATCTCACACCAGCTCAGTGAGGTGAGGATTCTTCTCATTTCTCAAGGAAGGAGCAGGGGCTTGAAGAGATGAACTGACTGGCCCAAGCATATGCAATGAGGAACTTAGCTCCAATGGGACAGGTGGTTGGGATTTGAACTGCATCTCCTGGGAAGCCTGTCCCCTCTGTGATGGGAAACAGATAAAAACCTAGGCTTCTCTAGCTCTGAGTCTTTCTATGGGGGCTTCTGTTTCCAGCTCTGACACTTTCTAACTGGGGGACCTTTGGCAAGTCACTTAACTGACTCACCTTTGGTCATCATTCGAAGAATCCTTCATAACCCCCAAATCACTAGTATAAGTTTCCTATTGTGCTTATTTGTTTCTTTTCTGGCTTCTGCATTAGACCACACGCTTCACGATCACGTGGATTTTGTTCACCAACACATCCTCAGTACCCAGCAGAGTGCCAGGCCCATAAAGGTGTTTAAAGAGAGTTTATCAAGCAACTGAATGAATAAATAAGGGACCAAATAAAGAGCTCTCATTAGCTGTGTGATATCCGGAAACATACTTTCTGCTCCTCCGTTTCCCTCGAACAAAATGGCAATTATTCTGCCTACTCTGCGGGGCTGTTGGGAGAACCAGACATAAGGTCTATAAAGCACTTAGCTAACTGCCTGATGACATAGTAGGTGCTTAATAAACAGGGCAATTGTCATTATTGTTTAATGAACACTTCAAGGCAAAGTCTCCACCCCATACACGCCTTGCCACCTCTGCTCCAAAGAGAATGGGGGCTTCATAAGCAGCCTTCGTGGGATGTGTGGTGGGCATGTCACTGACATTTTCACACACAAAAGGAAAGTCCATTTGTGCCATCCCCCTGCATATCAGGAGCTGAGCTGGTCATGCTTTCTCAAGCCACTGTGCTCACCAATGCCAGTGTGATCATTAGTTGTGTTCAAACCCCACTGCTGGGTCCCCAGCACCTATAGCAGACAGCGCAGCGAGAACTCGCTTCCACTGAGGGGCTTTGATTGGAAGAAGAATGCCAGTGTTCCTCAAAGCTCGAGTGATCTCGTGGGAGCATTTTCCTGGGACACGGGAGCCTGGGCCACAGCTCCCAGTGTGCTCAGTGCTGCTGGGTAAACCACTTCTGCTTTGCGAACTCAGTTTGCCCATCTGTGAACCACAGATGATGATACCCATCTCATGTGATTAATGTGAATAACATTAATCATAGTGACTAGTAATGGAGGGTTTGTTATATGTTACAAACAGTTCTGAGTGTTTGGTTTCATCACATCTTCCCAACAACTCTTTTGCAATCAGGTTATTATCACCTCCTTATTCAAATAAAAAATGGAGATTCAGAGAGGTTAAGAAACATGTCTGAGATAACCCAGCAGGTTAAGTGGCAGAATAAGGATTAAAACCCAGGATCTTAACCATCAGGTTATCCTGCCTCCTGATCAAGATGAGGTGAGACAAGGTTAGCCCCAAAAGGACAGGTGGCTCTGCTGTTCTGTAATGCTGGTTCCAACTCTGCCACTAACTTGGGCATTTCATATTTGGGACCTCAGGTGCCCCCCATCTGTGAAACTGGGATTTTGAACTAGGTGACATCCAATGCATTTTCCATTTACACATCCTTGACTAAGATGTCAGAGGTGTGGGCCCATTGTCAGTCATGGAAGACTCAATCTAACTCCCTCAAGCCCCACTTGAAGGCAGTACAGTACAATGCACTAGACATGGGGGAAAGTCAGACAGGCCTGGTTAAAATCCCAGCCTGGCCTCTTCCTGTTCCCCTTGAGCCTCAATCCTGCCACCTGAGAGGCAGAGCGAGTACATCCACTCTCGAAGTCCTCACCTCGGCCCACCAAGTCCTATGACCCACCTGCCCCACCGCATCCCCTCCCAGGCTCGCTCTCACCCACTCTGTTCTGGTCACAGCCTCCTGCTCCAGGGCCTTTGCACTTGCCCTTCTCTCTTTCCAGGAAACTCCCTCCAGATGGCAACTTGCTCCCTCCCTTATATTCTCCAAACCTTTGTTCAAATGTCACCTTCTTTTAGGGCCTTACTTGACTACCCACCCACAGCCTGCCACACCCTCCTACCCTCTGCCCCTGCTGTATTTTTCTCTGCAAGCCTGACCACCACCTACCATACTATATAGCGTCTGTCTCTTCCCACTAAAATGTTGGCTTCACAAGAGCAGCCATCTTTGATTCACTGTTGTATCCCCAAATACCTAGAACAGTTCCTGACACATATTAGATGCTTGCTGAAGACTTGTTGAATAAACAAAGGAGTGGGCAGTATTATTCAAGGAACAAATATTCTTTTCTTTTTCTTCTTCTCCTCCACAGTAAATCCTGCCGTGAATAGAACACTTACTGCGAGCCCAGCCCTGTGCTAAGCGTTCCGCTGACAGTGTTTACCTGTGATGTCATCCCCAATACCTGTAGCTTCAAACTACTTGATCTCCTAGTAATCAGAGATGCCCTCTCTAGGCCCGTCATTTTTCACCTCCCTGGCTCTCCCCAAACCCGTCTCTCAGATGTGTTCAAGGGACCAGTGAATCTTTTAATTAAAACAGTCTGCTATGATGAATCTGTTATTATAGAGCCTTACCTATGTAAAACATTAATAATACAAATTTCATTTGTTTATGTCAGTGCCAAGCATTAATTTTTAATAGCAAAATGTATGAGTTATGAAAGGCATTAATGCAAACCAAATCACAGCTGAGGATGGAAAGGAAATCTATTTTTTAGGGTAAGCAGTGGTGATGAAATATCATGGTGGCTTCCAAGCCAGAGGAAGGGAAAAAAAAATAAATTTCTTCACCCTTCAGCAGTAATTAAAAAAAAAAAAGGACCCAGATACCCAGATGAAGAAAAAAACCTGATCATCACATTAACAACAGTTCTAAATTAGAGCAGAGAGCTGTCTCTTTTATCCTGTTGGAATCTCTGGTAGCAATTTCAAAGCAAGAAGTTTGGGCAAAATGGTCCTAATTAACTAGCTGCCTGGTCACGTTAATAATTCTAGGATAAAATATTAGCAATAATTTGTTGCATTTGCACAGCACAATGGAGTTTGCCAAGCACTTTCACCCATTATGTCAACTGATCCCTGCCACTCTGAGAGAACGGAGAACGTGTGCCCATTTGACAGATGAGCTCACTGAGGCTCAAAGAGGTTCAGTGACGGGGCTGGGACTGCAGGAACTGTTTACTGAACAAATGAAGGGAAGAGGGAAAGAAACTGCAAGGGAGAGGGGAGGGAGGGAGGAAGAAATTTAAAAAATAAACAGACCAGGTTCTTAATCATCAAAAGAAGACTGTTTTAATACCAAAGTCACTAGCAGTCATGGAGATCAGCCCAAGCTGTCCTTAGGAGAGCCCTTCACTCAGCACGGAACAGGGGTGGGGCGCCGCCGGCATGGCTGTTGGCAGGTGCAAGGGGGAAATTTAAGCATTTCATGTTTATGTCTGAACCAGTTAAGACTCTTCATTATTAGTAAATAATGAGAGGGTTGACTCAGCTGATCTTTTCTACTTCTCTAATTCTGAGATTACATGATTTGTTCATTCACTCAACACGCATATGAGAAGCACTCAGGCACAGAGAGCTGTGCTAACCTGTGCGACCGCAGAAAGGAAAGGTATTTTGTCTGTCCTCCAGCAGGTTCCCACCCATGGGGAAGACAGGGGCTCCACAATGCATGCAATGGAGGCGTGGCACAGAGGGTGCACAGGGCCCAGTGGGAGCAAGGGACAGAGGGTGGCAGGGTGGGGGGGCACTTGAAGAAACATTGAAAAAGGTGAACCGAGTCTCATTTGAGGAAAGGAGCTTGATGGTCAAGAAGCAAGGAGAGAATATTCCAGCCAGGAAAAGAGCTGTGCTCTGCCATGGAAAGATGGCCGATACCTAGAGGACCTGGAAAGAGGTCAAGGTGGGTGGAGCAGGAGTGGGCAGGTGGGGGCTGAGGGAAATGATCCCCCAGAGCAAAGTGGGAAAGCAGGCCCAGGAGCTTGGTCCTAATGCTCTGAGAACTCCACGTGGCCTCCTCCCTCTCTTGGCACCAACCCAACCCTTGCGTCTTCTCTCTCTTTTTACTTGGTCCTCTTTAACTCCTTTCCTCAATACCCTCCCATAGCCCAATTCCTATTCACCTTGTGTCCATAAGTTGTCGATAACCTTCAGCCACAGCTCATCCTTCTGCAGGGTGTGGTACTTAGATCACAAGTGCAGAAGACAAGGGGGGTACTCCTTTCTTAGGGCTGCCATAGCCAGTTACCATAGAAATTTATTTTCTGCCAGCCCTGACATCTGAAAGTCTGAAATCAAGATGCCAGCAGGGCCATACTCCCTCCCAATGCACTGGGGAAGGGTCTGTCTTTGCATCTTCTCAGCTTCTGGTGGCCTCTGGCCATCCTTGGCTTGTAGCTGCATCCCTCCAGTCCCTGCCTCTGTCTTTTCAGGTGGCCTCTTCTCTATGTTTGTCTGTGTCCTCTCCTCTTCTCATAAGGACACCAGTCCTTGAATGCAGGGCCCCACCCAAAGCCAGTGTAATCTCATCTCAAATTAATGAATTCCATCTACAAAGATCTTATTTCTAAATAAGGTCACATCCTGAGGTTCCAGGTAGATAGAAATGGGGGTGTGGGGCACTTTCAACTTAATACAAGAAGAAGATTCTTCAGAGAAGTGCAATAAAGAGAAATCAGACATTTGCACTACAAAGATTAAGATCTTGCTAAAATTTGTCCAGGACCTAATAACACTCAAATACAGGGTCTGGCACAAATAACACCCCCTTTTTTATTATAAAATCTTTTATTACAAAGTCTTTTATTACAAAATCACAAGCATGTAATTCTGTTAACATAATAATATCACACTCAAGCACACCATATGACATTTTAGGTGAAATATTCAAATTAAAACTATGAATTATTACACCCATATTATTACCCTACCAACCACACTCAAGCAGGAGCTACCTCTGCCAAACCCTGTAGAGCCCCCTACCTGACCTTGAGTGACCTCACCACAGGTTATTATCTGTGAACTTCCCTACAACAGTGCAGGTTCAGGAAATGCATGGGTGGTGGGAAAGACAATCTTCACTGTTACAGGTGGTCAAGGAAACAGGCCCAGAAAGAAGTGAGTGGGGCTTCTGCAAGGGGTCTAGAAGCTGTGTCCCCTGACTCCAGATTGGAGCTCTTTCTACTTCACCACTCTGCCATGGGGACATAGGTGTGCATGTCTCCACACAGCTAAACAATGGGCCCCCGAGGACACAGAGCCAATGGCCCAAAGAGAAGGAAGCAGGCAGGGCTCTGTTTCTCTGCGCGGCAAATGCCCAAGGTCTGGGGCTGGCCTCCCTAGCTAGGGGCAGAGCTGAGTGCTGGCTCTGGCCAGGAGACACCACGTTTTGCTCAGGTTTCAGACTGTTCTGCCTCCTATCATGGAGCCTGGCAGGGAGTCGTGCCCATGTCCCTGAGTTGGAAAGAGGAAGAGGGTCTCCTATGGCTCTTTTAAAACCTTTTCTAGTCAAGATGCACTGATCTTGATCCTTGCCCAGTGGTGAAAGAAGGGAAACCAAGTGGCTTCCAGGGCTGGAGAACGTGGAAGGTGCTCTTTGTATCACCTCGTGGGAGCCTCAGGGTAGTCCAGGCCAATGGAGATAACTACAGCTCCAGGGCTCAGCTCAGATCCTTTCATGTGAGTATTCACCTAATCCCAAAAAGAGGAGAGAGAGAGAGAGAGAGAGAGAGAGAGAGAGAGAGAGAGAGAGAGAGAGAGAGAGAGAGAGAGAGAGAGAGAGAGAAAGAGAGAGAGAGAGAGAAACACACACACACAGAGAAAGAGAGAGGGAGAGAGAGTTGCCTGGTGCCTGGAAGGTCCACTCACTCAGGATGCACTAACTGGCCTGCCTGGGATTGAACCCTAAACCTGCAACTTTCTGCTGTGTGATCTCCAGCAATGCCCACTCCTATCAGGCTCAGTTCCCTTACCCGTGACAAGGATGCTCCCCACGTGTCTGTCAGGTTTGGATGAGATCATGTATCTTTAGAATGTATTTACACATCTGCCTTGTTCCAGAAAGGATTTGCAGCACCTATGAGATACTGTAGACACAGCACTTTGCACACTGCTTAGCATGTAATAGGTCCTCAATCAACATTAGCCTTCCTTACTAAGGAAAACCTCAGCAATTCCATCTAATTCAGTGAGAAGAGAATGCAGCGGGCAAAATGAATTAGGGAAATGTAGATATTTTTAGAGAAAAGTAGCCTTAATAAGCAGATCACCTATTCTTCCAATAAAAAAATAACTCAGGAAACTGGGTAGCAATATGGAAAATGTTCTGATATGAGTAAAAAGGCAGTGAAAATAAAATAAGATAAATTTTTAAGGGGAAGAGATGCAGTGAATAACAAATATTTCATTTGCATGAGGCTTTATGCAATATGTTGATCTAACAAGATAGAGAAATTTTTACATCCCCCTCTCCCCACCCTTTCCAGAATTCCTTTGGGTAAGGGAGTGGCATTTATTTGGGTAAGTAATTTGGGAAGAAGTAAGCCAAATGTGGAAGCTACACCTTCCCACAAGCCTTCATACCTTGGTCGAGTTACTAACTTACACACCTGGAAAGAGGAAGAGGGTCCCAATGGTAGTGGACTTGGAGGGCAGAGGGTGGACTTTGTACTCAGACTGATGCAGAGTAAAGAAAAATGACATGTACAGACACAGAATCATGGAACACAGCAAAGCCAGGGAGCTGCGGGATGGAAACATTCAGAAGTTATCAGAAGAGCCCTGGCCGAGTAGCTCAGTTGGTTAGAATGTCGTCCCAATACACCAAGGCTGTAGGTTCAACCCTCGGTCTGGGCACATACAAGAATCAACAGCTGAATGCATGGATGGGTGGAACAACAAATCAGTGTTTCTCCCTCCCTCTTCCTCTCTCTCTCTAAAATCAATCCATAATTTTTTTTAAAAAGTTATAGGAAGAGTTCAAACACTTCAAGGAATTGAGTTAAAGAATCAGAGAAATAGGGGGCTTATGTTGACATCTGGGTTACATTTTTATACATGAACAAAGAAGGAAAAAATGAAAACAGGTAAACAGATATAGCAGGATGAAAAATTGGTGTTGCTTTTCTAATACATTGTTCCAATTATAAAGCCATACATGGGCACTGTGAAAAATGTTAATATACGGAAAACATAAGGAAGAGAAACCACTGTTAATATTTTGTGTGCTGTTACATGAGTCTTCCTCCCATGTACCTACGTGCTGGCTTGCACACTTGCACATGCACACACACTCAAATGCATAAGGTCACATACCTCAGACTGTCTGCCCTCCACTTTTTCTACTCAACCACATAACATGAGCATTTCCCTTGACATTAAATGTCTTTTCATTTTTAATGGCTGTATAGCATTCCATACTATGAGAGTGCATAATTGAAGCACTTTCTTGATTTTGAACTTCATTGTTCCAGATAATGCCCCAATGCATATTATTATACCTATACATATACATGGCTATTTCTTCAGGATCCATCTCTAGAAATAGAACTGCTGGGCCAAAACATATGTGTATTTAAGGCTTTCTTCACATTTGGCCAAATTTTCTTCCACATATATTGTACATATTTTATACACCACCCACCAGGCCTGAAAGTACCCATTTCCTCCACATGCTCACTTTGCCCCAGGGATAACCGTTCATCACTGCCAATTAATGAACAAAAAGAGTGTATCAGAATTGTTTTAATTTTTGTGTCCTTGCTCACCAGTGAGATTATTTTCACCTTGTTTATAAAGTGTTGGACTTCATATTTTATCGTTTATGAATTACATATTCACATCTTTTGCCCATTTTCTTATTGGAACTTCCTTATTTTTCCTCCTTGTGCATTTTAATCACTTGTCTGCCATATATGCTATAAATATTTCCTTGGTTTATGTTTACCCTTTTAATTTATTTATGGAGTTTTTGAAGCATAATAGTTTTTATTTTATTTAGTTAA
>VMDR010029770.1:0-12614 GCA_007922815.1 Macrotus californicus
TTTCCTACACTAAATCTCCCCCCCCGCCCACCCCCCCACCGCCGCCCCAGACATTCTTTTCTCTGTATCTTTTAACCGTTGCTCTCCTCTGCTAGTTCTCAAACGCCTCCTACAGGACCCAGATTTATATACTCTCTGTGACAGTCTTTCTACCTTCAGTTCCACTTGAGGGCTGACAAACTCACCCTGTCCACCTTCGAGGGAAAATTGACATGTCGAATATCTTTTCCTATTACATGTTCCACTGATTATCCATAGATGGACTTACTTATGAAAATGTCAAAATAATTTTTACTTCTTTTACTTGAACATGAGCATGAATCTCTAATTCTCCAGAAGAATACAACATTTCCTGGATTCTTTTTCATCTTTAGTCATTGATTTTACTCATCAAACAAATTTTCTCCTCTTTTTGTGCTGGATCTATTGCTCCTTAGAAAATGGTGGTGGTGGGAGAAGGAGATGGGGGGGTGGCGGAAGGAGATGTGAATGGTCCTAGTGGCCCCAGAAGGCATCAGTTTCCTGGTAATACCAAAGAACCTAGATATTTAAAGTCTGGCCCATAAGAGAATTCATTTTTTAATTTAATTTTATTTTTTTAAGATTTTATTTATTTATTTTTAGAGAAGGGAATGGAGGGAGAGAGGGAGAGAAACATCAGTGTGTGGTTGCTTCTCATGTGGCCCCCAATGAGGACCTGGCCTGCAACCCAGGCATGTGCCCTGACTGGGAATCGAACCAGCAACCCTTTGGTTCACAGGCCGCACTCAATCCACTGAGCTACACCAGCCAGGGCAGGAATTCATTTTTTTTAATGAATAAATATATTTTGCACTTTTTTTTCTAGAGTTCCAGCAACTTTTATATTGTTACTGAGAAACGACCTTTAGTACAAATGAGCTTCCCAGAAAACTAAACTTTTTTTTTTTCATTCAGCCACTATTCAATTTATTATAGTCACTATTTAACCTTTAGTTTCATATTTCAAGTGAAACGTTCTGTGTATCTTTTGTTACCTATGTCAGTTAGACGAACACTTTCCCTCATTAAGTCCTGTGCTGTTTAAAAATAAATCCTGCAACAATTTCGCAGTCTACATGTAAAGTGGCAAATTTACCTCTCTGCTCCTTGTTATCTGTAACTAAGAGAGTTATCTAAGTCCTGGCTGGCTTCAGAGACCACAGTATTAGGCAGAGAAAGCTGTCTTTAATAACTAGTTTGTTTCCAGAGAGAGGGGGGAAAAAAAACTAAAGCATCACATTAATTTTCATTGTTGCATTAGAACTAGCTTTTCTCTGGTCCTCTCATCTGTACTTCATTAAGTCAGATTCTGTGGTATAATGTTGCAAGTTTGAAAATGCAGAAACAGTTCAAGAAATTGATTCTATTTGTTCTTTCTGTTCAATAGACCTTTGATCTGAAATGTTCAATGGTGCCTGGCTGTTCCTCGCGAGCCTCTGTTACACCATTGTTCGCATTGTAATAGCCTTGTTATCAGGTTGTGTGAATTAACTCCATCACGTTAGGGGGAGGGGGCTGGGCTCGTGCAGCACAGTCTAATAACTGTTACTGGCCAATTGATTGGGTAACAAGACGACACAGCACGTTCATGATTTAGTTGTTTTGCAAGGTGGTCTTAATTTCAGAAATTCAGAATGACAATAATACATTTTGATGTCCCCAGGACACCTTGTCTAACTGGCTTTGAGAACCTAACAATGTATAACTGAAAAATGCCGCAATGAGGCAGGCCACCACTCTTAGGAAAATTCCTGAATCAAGAAGAAAACACAGGAAAAAAAATTCCTCTGCACAATGGAACAACCACCCACAGGCAAGAGCAGAAACCACCCACACACTAAAATCTGCATCCCTGAAGGGGAGAAAACAAATACTTGGGAGAAATATCCAAGCTCTTCAGGCAGCTGCTGTCTGACCTTGGGCAGAGAGTCCCAGCTAGCTTCAAATGCTGGAGGAAGGGGAGGGGATCCCAGGGACACCCAGGCCGAGCGCACCATCACAGACCTAGTGGCGATAAATTGGCAAGGGGAAAAAATAACGTGGAATGTTGGTATCTAACCACGTATTGTTGATCTTGGAGGCTGTGAGATGCAGTTAGGTAAATAATTTGAAAATGGTAATTTAGAAACTGTTCAAATTGACATATAACAAAATAATTATTTGATAAATGGAGTTTATTTCTCCATTTAAGTTTGTATGTGTGAATATAAGCTGATTGACCGATCAATCGATTTCCCCATCTACTTCAGAAGATCCAGTGAGCGGCTTTTCCCTAAGCTTCTACGTCTTCAGGTCATCAACCTGAGGGAGATGACTAGGTCAGTTCCCTGATTTGTTTGTGTAAGGCGCCTTCCAAGCACATTCTTCTGTGATGTGTGGCTCCTTGGATGCAGCAGCCCTCTTATGTATGATTTGCTCGTGTCCATATTCTTGGTGACAATGCATGGCTTCCTTAAAGAATTGACAAGCCCTTGAAAACCACTGTTTATTTGTTTACCTTCCCAATCTGAACCATTTCCATCCTTGGCGTGCCTTCTCACAGCCTCTCTTCCAGCTCACTTCTGCGCAGCCTTTCTACTAAGTTCTGCTGTGAATCCTTCCCTCAGTCTTATCGCTAGAATGAACTCTTCCCACCTAAACTTTTGTGGTCTGCGTGGCCTTATGGGGGTTAATGTGGAAATTAAATGAGGTAACTTAGGTAGAATGACTCCCACACCAAAAACATTCAATAAGCATTAGAAATACCTATGAAAGGCCATTTATTCAGACTGTGATTGCTAATCTCATCATTACCCTTTACCAAGCAGTCTTGTGAGGGCTCAGCACTCAGGTGGACACTTCACCTGAATCATTTCTACTCCTCACAGCCAACCCACCAAGTCTGGTTGATCTGTCCTCTAGTTAAAAAATGGCAAAAAGGACTTAGAGAAGATTTGGTTAGTTAACTCGCCCTCTTTTGCGCAGGTCTTACAGCAAAGCTGTGTTTCAGTCCCACAGACAGGTGGCCTCTCGTGCCTGCCCCACCAACACCTACTTAACGCTGCCTCTGTGTGAGCTCTCCGTGTTGTTGTGCTTATTCGTATTAGTGGTCCTGTTTGTTAGACACATTTTGCTTGCTGCCTGGAATTTTTCTTAATTGTTTAAGATTTTTTTTTTTTTTTTGGAGAGAGAGAGGAAAGGAGAGAGAGACACACACATTGATTTGTTGTTCTACTTATTCATGCCTTCATGGTATGATTCTTGTATGTACGCTGACTGGAGATCAAACCTGCAATCTCGGTGTGTCTGAGCTACGCTCTGACCAACCAAACTCCCCAGGCAGGGCTGCTCCCTGGAATTCCGTGCACATCTTCATGTGCCTGTGCGTCATTTCCCTAATTACATCTTACAACTTTGGAAAGCAGGGCCACAGCGACTACTTCTTTATTTTCTTTTTCCTTTCAGTGCCCGACAATCGTGTCTGCAGAGTGATGCTAAAAATGTGTTCATTCTTTGTTTGCTATAATTTGTTTCCTCCTAAAATATTGGCTCAGCACTAGAAACAATAGAAGCAAGCAAAAAATCGTAGTGTGGCTAGAAACTCTATCACTGGAGGCTCAGTGATACCATGTTATCATTCTACTCACTCAGATGCCTCGTATTGGTGAGTGTTCCTTGCAGGTTTTTTTTTCTTTGGTTTGGTTTTGTTATTATTGTGGTTTGTGTTTTGATCCTGGGGTTTATTGAAATAGTCTTAGACCCTTCTGAACTTTCTCTGCTTTTCCCCCTCTAGTATACCCAGGGAACCTAAGGGTGGAAATGAATTCATTCTTAGCTATTCGCTTTTCAAATAACAAGAAATGAAGTAGTTTATTTATCATTTGTTGTGCACTCCTCAATAAGAAAAAATGAGCAGTTTTATTACATATCATTTGTTGCTTATTTATTTAGTGTAACTGGCAGACATGGCTTGTTTACTGTTTGAAAAATGCATAAGAGGTAGACAGACTCAGGAATTCACACCAGAATTCTGAGTGTACCTCCCATGCCTTAGAAGTATGTCTGCTTTTGCACATGGACGAACTGTCTGCCTTGGCATTTGGACAAACAGAACTTTTAAATCTTAAGCCATTAGCCATCTTTGGGCACCTTTCTCACAGAACTTTTAAGCAGAAAGACATGGAACAAACCCATAGACAAGACTGCCTTGTTTTGTTTATTAAATTTGTATTCATAGGAAAACCTTGAAATGTGCCCTATAGACCTACATGAGCCACTGCGGGTGCAAGATTTTCACAATCTCCACAATCTCTGGATTGTTCTCCAGGTCTAGGGTAGAAGGGACCAGGATTTCCTCCAGCTCTGCCTCAGCCTCCTAGCCTTTCTACCCCAATGACCAGCAGCTTCAGGAGGGGCCTCTACCTGCCCAGTGTGTTTCCTGTGGTCTATCCAGGGCAAAGTACAGACACCACTTTTCTGTTTCGCAACAAAATCTATGGGTATAGTCTGTGCATCTCTGGCATCTCACAAACCTTATGCTCACCATCTCAATATTTTCACGCTGGTGGACATGAGCAAGTCTAAGACTCTACCAGTAGTGACATAGAAATGATTCTGAAAGCAATGCCTTCTACATTGCATTAGTGACAACTTATCTGTATAGAAAACCTAACATTTCTATAAATGATATAAAATTTTATCTCACGTAGAATAAAAGTACCAGGATAAAACAGCTCCAGGGTTGGTTACTTTAACAGCTCGATGGCGTTATTAAGAAAACAGAATTGTTCCTCCTTCCTGCCCTGCCACCCATTCCATCTGCCTGTCTCACTCATGGCCATGTAGTTGCTGCTGCTGGTCTAGGTAGCCCTTGAAGATCTGACAAAACTAAACAGATTAGAGGATTCTTTCTTGTGCCTCTTGAAGGTCAAAGAAGCCTCTCCCACGTGGTCTGCGGCACCCTGGTCCCCTTGCGTCTCCCTGGACGGACTGGGCACCTGCCCAGTCCTGCTCTGTAAAGCGAGAGAGAAATGGGCATACTGTGATTGACAAGGAGGAAGAATTACGGCTTCCCCCTAGAGTTCTACTAGCAAAGAAAGGACAAAAATGACTTTTGGGTAGGTAACAGAGTGCCTGCTCATTTAGTCCCTTCTTTTAGACGCTGTCGTTTGTCATTACCTATTGTCCTTTGTGTTTCTTACCCTGAGTGTTCAATTACCTGGTTAAATGCAGATTTCCTTCCATTCTCTAATGTGGAGTTCCATAGCCCCTCAGATATTTCTATTCTGATACTCACAATGCACATTCAACTATTTAAATAATGCTAAATTGACTACTACAGCAATTTAAAAATATAAGAAATCTTTTTTATTTATAGTTTAATAAAAATAACCTCTAGCTTCTTGGCCCAAAAGCCACTGCTAAATTCAAAAAGACATTCTGAGTTATAGATATTTTCTTATTTGTACCTAGCCACGCTGAAGACTGTTTTGCCAGAGTACATGCAGGATGGATTAAAAGGAGGCAGATTTAATATACATTGTAGGTACTCTTCTTACGCAAATAGCAGAGAATTTATAGCCCATTTATTTAAGTGCAAATGCTGCCTCCTACCTAAGTCACTTAATCAGGACACTTTAATTTCTACAACTGCTAAATTCAGATAATAATACCTGCCCCCCTATATACCTCTCTGGGAAGCCGGGAGGATTAATTAGATAAAGTATTTAAAGCTCCTCAGAGAGAAGTGGCATATGTAAAAGATGTTATTATTTCCAGGGAAGAATGAAGCAGTGTCTCTTTTATGGACAGTCCATACTTCTAGAATCTTTTCCTCTTATGCATTCCACTGAAGTGCCAATTTAGTAGATTTTAATTCATCACATAAGACCCTTCTCATTCTCAAGTAGTTGCACTTAAAGAAAAGATTTTCAAGTAGTGCCTTCAATGATGGCAACTGCCTGTGATTCCTGAGTTTCTCTGGGTTTCTCAGAGCATTGCTTTGCAAATTGGTGTATATGCTGGGATCTGGTTACATTGGTGAAGACAGGCCATGGCTGCATTGGACACTGTGACCTAGACCTGTGACTGAGGCCAGGCTAAACTCGGACCTCGCCCATAAAGCAGTGGCTAGTGAAAGCAATTCTCACTGGCCTCCCTTCCCTGAGAGCTCCTGTGGCCATCAGAAACTTCACTCCGAACTTAGGGCCGGTTCTCTACCACAGGGCATCAAACTGGGTTTTGTTTTGAACACAGCAAATTGCTCAGAGCTTACTCGCTTTGTACAGAAGGGAAGAAATGCCTTCTAACATTTGCCGTAGAAACGGGCCAACTCTGGTCATTTTGAACATAAAAAGAAGACAAATTCAGGCTCTAATCTTTATTCTCCTATAAACCGTGTACAATAGTTTACACTGAAATACCTTTTAAGCAATAAGTTTTCCTATTTAGGTCACAGAGCCCTATTTCTCATGTTCTTCCAGAATTCTCAGCTTTAGTTATATACTTCAAATTTCTCCACTCTTTTCATCTCTACTACAGTTTAGAAATTCAACTGTGCTTAACCTTTAAAGTGCTTTATTAAACACTGAACACTTTTGTTAACTCTCACCCTCACGGTTTCTAGTTTAGAATTTCATGCAGCAATCTCTGTGGTTTTCGTGACTGCAGCTGTGGCTTGCTGTCAGCACATGTGTCCCAAGTGGCGTGGAAGCTCACTGCACGGGGGCAGGGCCCCATTTCCCGCAGCAGGTTGAGAAGCAAGCTCATCACTGCATCCATTACGGATCTCGAGAAGTGCCTACTGCTGGTGACTTCACCATTTGCCTTCCTCACACACTTACCTAGACTAATTTTTCATAACTTTTCATCATTCATTCTTTCTAGGAATAAATTAAAACTATGATTCTTAACAAATCAAAACACTTTCTTCAAAGCAAAAACATGCCCGTAGAAATGTATCTGAATCTGCTTTTCATATTTACAAGCCCTTAAAAATAAGCATTGCTTGTTTTCCTCATACTTCTGGTTCTAAAGGAAAAGGAGTGAAATGGGCATCAGGCTTTACTCAACAACGCATTCCAAACTTGCTTAGGCAGCAGCCTTCACAACCGGCAGGCAGCTCAGCAGGAGAAGAGCAGGAGAGGATATGCCCTGGAGCAGCCGGTCAGTAGGGGAAGCCTGTCTTCTTTTACCTTGCCAGAAGCATAGAGTAGAAAAGAAAGTCAAAAGTCAGGTCATGTCTAGGTCCTTCTAACCTTGAGACACAAGACAGGGAGCAAGAGAAAAAAACAGGAGAGACAAAAGAGAGGGGGGGCTGCCTTGAAGACTTTGTGACATCATCCACCGGCTCAAGCCATGTCTTGGGTTCTCACCTTCTGATCATAAACTCTTTCACCCTCGGCAGAAGCTGGAAATGAAAGCGGGGGGACATGAAGCTGGCATGAGAGGAGGCAGACGCATTTCCTTCCCTTTGGTACTAACGGGACTGGCTCAAATAATGCTAGCTTCATGTACCCCAAAAGTTCTGTGTTGCCTCTAGTGTCCTCTTTTCAAGCATTGACGGCCAAGAGACATGTCAAGACGACCTACAAAGCTAAGTTTTAAGAATTTGATGACGGATTTGCTGAGTAGTTTTGAAAAGGGAGAATTAAGGTTTTTAACATGCAAATACTACCTTAATAACATTCAAATATATCCTTAATACTACCTACTACTCTATCAAAAGATGAATATTCAATAATTTATAAGAAAGTACCTACACTTTAGTTTTTGATTAAAAAGAGGCAGCAATGATAAAAAATGTGCCCTAATTTTTTTTTTGCTAGAAGAAACAACTTTAGTAGATATATCTACAATAATATTTTAGTACAGCTAATTTATACTTTACTTACTATACACTAGACATTAGGACTTGACTTTTGTTTACTGATTTAATTCTTAGAACATCTCTGAAACAATTATTATGCCCATTTTACAGAACAAGAAGAGTAAGGATTAGAGGGTTTACATTACCTACCCAAGGTGATATGATTAGTAAATGCCGAAGGTCAAGCTCACACCTATGGCACTCCATCGACCGAGTTCTTGATGCTGACCACTCTGCTACATATCTAATGAAGGCAGTTTAAAATGTAGAAAATAATAAATGCTAATTCCAGTATTCAAAATACATCAAATAGGCACATAGAAAGAATGATAATCACAAGATATTATTAAACTGTGTTAACATAAGGAGACCCAAAGCTCAGATAAATTCTGTTATATGAAAAGTCCTAAGCAGCAAGTCAAGATCAAGGATATGAAAATAAGCATGATGGTAGGACAATATTTAACTTCTTGTTAGGCTTTCTTTGCAATTCAGAATATTTTCTTTAAGATGAAGACACATTTCACGAGACTCAGATGGTTCATGTAGGCTGGAACAGCTGCATGGGAGTGTAACTGAAGGAGAGAGCCTCCTACAGTTCATGACTCTTCCATGGAAATCATGGACCCAGCCTCTCCAACACTGTAATCAAGCTGCAGATTCTCTTTGCAGTGGCCAACTATTAATGATGCTGCTTCATCATGATAATAAAATGACCAGTTGTCACCCACTGACTGATGCACTTTGTTGAAATGTACCTGTATCTCAAGCACCACAATTTCTGGTAGTAGTTGGTGGTGCACTCCAAATATTCTAGTTTCTATTTTCAAATGTTGTGCCATTAAGGTGAAGAAAGGAGGAAAAGTTCTTACTTTATTCATTCTTTAATGCTTTTTCAAAAGCTGAACTATGTGAAAGTATTACTTAGCCAAAAATATTTTTAAAGTTGTCTGTGAATTCCAGTATGCATACGCGTATGCAACTCTCAGGATTAAATGAAATTGGGGTAGGTGAAATCCAATAAATGTACCATCTACCACATAAAGGACTTCTTTCTTTTAGTAGTTCTATTTTTCTTTCTTTTTTATTTTTTTTGTTATCCTCATCCAAGAACGTGCCCATTGATCTTAAAAACAGGGGAAGGTAGGGAGAAAGAGAGGGAAGAAACATCAATGTGAGAGAGAAACATCAACCAGTTGCCTCTCGTTTACACCCTGACAGGAAATCCCGCAACCCAGGCATGTGCCCTGACTGGGAATCCAACCCACGACCTTTAGGTTTACAGGACAACACTCTAACCAAATCAGCCAGACCAGCCAGGGCTCTTTCAGTGATTCTTAATTTTAACAACTTTTCTTAGAATTATTTCTTTAAAATTGCATTTCCAATCCTCTTGTACTTATAAATAATTTTTTGAATTCACAAATATTATTTGTGACATATGTCAATTTTTGATTTCCCAAAGAAAAGTTCATAGACTTTCAATCTGTCCTCCTATGGAACTCCTATTGCTTTAATAAAAATTATGTTTAAAATGATAAAATAATAGAAATACAATTTGTAAAGTATGCATCTACCTATCATTATTTAACATCATTATTAGGTAAATATCAATTATCTCATTTTAAATATGAGAAAGCTGGGATTAAAAGAGGTGAAGTAACCTACCAAATTTCACTTAGCTAATAAATGAGTGAACCAAAATTTGAACTGCGATCTGTCTGTCTACAAAGGCTGTGCTTTCTCTATTCTGGCACTCTACTTAGAAGTCTGGCCCTTACCAGCCTCCTTCTTCACTTTACATGAAATTCAGTGCTGCCCCCCGCTGACCTCCCTAGGTATTACAATGAAGTCGGCCTTTCAATACAATTCAGTGAAAACAATCTGTTCTTGTTGGGAGCAGATCATTTAGGAGTATTGATTCTAAATTTGTCATTGTTTTCCATGAAAGCTAAGCATACAGTATAAATTGCCACTCACCACATAAAGTTGATGACTTTCTATGCCCAAATGATTTGACAATTTGTGATTTCACCCCCAGGAGATTTTTTTGCTAACATTTTTCAAGGCAAAATATTCAATCCCTGTCTAAAATGATCAAATTTTGCCCTGCGGCAAACTTGTAAATTTTTGCAAGGACTTGTGAAACTTCACAAGGCAAGAGATCAATAATTTCACGCTGTTCTGTTCTCACCGTTTTCCTCAATATACACTATTTAGTTAGAAACTGCCAAGATGAGAAAGGAAAAGTTTAAGGGACAAGTCAGGAACTCCCTCCCCATCCTTTATAAGCATAAATGCTGTGTGTAAAATAATGGTGAGCAATCTGTCATCAAAAATTTAAAGAAAGCCAAAAATTTCAATTCTGATATTTAAAAAATTAATTTTACCAAGAGAAAGCAAAATACATGTTTGTGCTCTTTTAATATCCTGTAGGGTATACTCAGACACTCAAAAATATTTTTAGTGTTCTGCCTGTTGTATCCAACAGTACCCAGCCTTTGTTGCAAATCAGGATTTAGGCAAAGTGCCTAAATGAGCTTTGTGCTGTTGTTATGCCAAGGCACCCAGACAGTTTGTTCTTACCTATAATAATATGGAACCTTTTCTCTTCACCATTAATTTTATGCACACCAATCTCTTTTTTTTCCCCATGTTAAAAACAAACTCCAATACACTTGAGTCAACAATAAGGTGGATTTTATCACTCTTCCTCTTCAAACTTTCTGTTTCCTATTAGGCTCTTTAATCCCACCTGCATGATAGTGGTGAATGTTTCCCCATGTCCAGTGATTGCTCTTTCTTTCGTCTTGCCATCCAACTTCTCCTTCAGAGCACTCATCCATTTCCACGGCCTCACCTCTGACTTGACTTCAGTGATTCCAAAAGCACCGTTGCCAGTTCTTTCCTTTCATGCGAGCACTAGTCATCGATTTCCAATTGTTTATTGCACATTTCCACTTTGATGATTCACCTCTTCTTCCAAATAAATATGTTGAATCATCCATTTCACCCCCAAACTACTTTTGTCTCTTGGTTTCCTTTTTTATTTTTTAAGAACAGAAATGCATTTCCAATTACCCATACTTGAAACCTCAGACCAGGGCACAAGGGCAGCAACGACTCGAGTGTGTACCAGAGCCAGGAGCGATTTGCAGCCTTATGGCAGGCCAAACACAGCTGCATGAACTGGGAGTCTTTGCCCCTGTTACTCAGCGGCACCTCATGGTCACCGTATAGAAGAGCAGACCCAGTTTTTCCAGATCTTATTTTACCAAAATCTATATGAGCAGTGGTGGCGGTGGGGGACCCAAAAAACCTGGGATTATCTTCTGGAGGGCAGATCCTTGTAGTACCAGCTTCCCACGCTATGTGAGTGTCCTAGGAACCCATCTGTCTCAGTGTCCCCATTGGCATTGTTGGGAGTGGCTGCGTTCAGCTTCAGTGAATTTTCTGAAGACTTTCAACACAGTTACCCATTTCATGGTGGGTGATTTAGGAGCACACCTGCACACACCGGGCTGAGTGAGTTTTCAGCAGTTTTTGACTAAAAATGGCATGACCCCCATGCTCCACCTTCTATTACCAGATCTTGCCTAGAGCAACATTTTTTGTTTGTTTGTTTCCCTGGATGAAAACAGTTTTCACAGGGAAATATTTTGCCAATGAGGAAGAGTTGAAACAAAAAATGGCAGAAGCACTAATGTCATCAAATTCGAGTTCAGAAACTGTTTTGAACAGTGGAAAAAGTCTCTGTAGGTGTATTGCACCAAATAGAGAGTACTTTGAAAGTGAGTGAAATTTAAATATGTGAGAAAAAATGCACATGTCTTTATAAATAAATTATGGGGGTTCTTCTGGCCCCCTTGTATAAATCTTGATTTTGTAGTGAAATCTGTCAAATATGCTTAGATATCCTTAACTGTTAAACAAAATTGATCTCTATGAAAGCCACAGGAAGTTTGTATATGAACATGCACATGTCAGGTGATCATAACGAAGGCACTGAGCTAAAAGGAAAGTGGAAACAATATAAATAAGTTATAGATAGGTACTCTTGGTTGTGATAATGCTGATAGAGCTACAGAGCCAACCCCTTGGAGCTGCAGGCGTTCCAGGCCAGCCCAAGACCTGGAGCCACTTCGCATAGTGTTCTAGACAAATGGGCTTAGCCAACTTAAATAGTGAAGTAACTGCTACTGAGCTAAAACCCATAAACCCGAAGTTAAAAATGACATGTTCTAAGTCAGTGATCAAAGGTAGCCAGGAGCTACATAGGTGATCTTGATTCTTTGAAAATACACCACAATTTGTACTTCTTCCCTTCAGTGTTCTCCTAGGCATGGAAAACCAATTTCCATCCTAAGTGTCTCTAATCTTTTTTTTAATTTTTGGAAAGAACTTACATTTGAATTTAACATAAAAGTTATTGTAATAAACACTTGGAAATCAATAGGGTAGATTTCTCAAATGAGACATTTAGAAGTTGGTTTAAAGGTATGTGCTGTGCTGATGACACAAAGCAGACCTGTGATGAGACCTTTGAAGACATCAGAAAGATATGCAGGCGGAATTAAGCACATTGAATTCACTCAATAGTTACAAAAAATTAAAATTTTATTGCATACTTGGGGGCTTTTACTGGTAAATCAAATAGTGGTTGAGAAAATTAAAGGACTGTGGAAATGTAATTAATTAAATATTTTATACAGTAAAGGATATTTTTCCAACACAAAGGAAAGAAAGA
>VMDR010029771.1:0-12614 GCA_007922815.1 Macrotus californicus
GCATTTGCATTTATTGAGTGCTTCCAAAGTACCATATTTTGCCATGTATAATGTGCACTTTTTTGCCCAAATTTTTGAGGAAAAAATAAGGATGTGCATTATACATGGGTAGTAGTAATTCCTTATTTATATAAATGTTTTTAATTATTTTATTTATGCTTATGTATTAAAAGTATAACTCTAGAAAGCAATAATAATGTCCCTAAGCAAAATAATACCCTTTAAAATAAAAAAGTATCTGAAATAAATAAATTAATTAATTAAAAAATTAAGTCTCTTCAAACAAATACAACTATATACAACTAACATATTCCTTTTATTGGTTACATACTATTCCATCCTTTGAATTGCATGTATGTGTTAACTGATTTCCAGAAAATTGTTCCAATAATTATTCAGGGGAAGGGGGATGTACACACATATATTCCTATGTACTGGAGCTCCATTTCTGTAGAATAGAATTTCTGGATTAAGATCACTGGATCAAATCACATTCATAAGAAAGGAAATAGGAACCCAAGGACTAACTTGACAATAGGTACATAGTTATCAAATGGCTGAGGTGGCAATAATTCAAAGGTCCCAACAAAATAAGTCCCCTTTTTTTGAAACAGGAACAAACTTATCTTTTTGTGTATTATTGTAGGCATTAAATAAATATTTCTGAACAATTATGTTGATTTATTTAAATTTTTGTTAACAAAAGGAGATGCTGAGATCTAGGAGTATTTGACTCAAGTGTCAAGAAATCTTTTCTTTTATTTTTAGAGAGAAGAGAAAAGAAGGAGAAAGAGAGGTAGAGAAACATTGATGTGAGAGAAAAATATTAAACGTTTGCCTTTTGTACACACCCTGACGGGGGACTGAACCGACAACCTAGGCTTGTTCCCTGACCAGGAATCTAACCTTTCACTTTCTGGTTTGCAAGACAACACCCAACCAGCTAAGCCATACCAGCCAGGGCTCAAGAAACCCTTTAATCACATAATGATCACTTCATTGAAAGAATGAATAGAGAAAAGGCAGCTATTAGCCATAGTGTTTTTCTATACACAATAAAGATGTATTAAAGCCTAGAAAACATAAAATTTAAGTGAAACTTTGGGGTGTTGTGGAGTCTTAATCAAATCAAGGTAGAAAAGATACGTTTTCTAAAGTTTTCTATCTGTTTCTATGCCATGTACCATCAGATACTTTGACCTTTGAAGTTTATAAATGAATATTTAAAAAATCCTTGTTCTACTTTTGTTTGTCTTAAAGACAAAAGAACTTGCTAGATGGATCTCTGCTATAGTATGACATGTTCCAGGACCTTGAAGAAGCAGATGACAACTGGTTGTTCACTTCTCTGCCTCTATCTTATTTTCTGGGCTTCTTCATTTAAAACAGATCAGCATCAGTGTAACGGGACATGCCGATCTCTTCAGGAAAACTCATCTTTGGTGCTTTTGATTGAAGACTTGACTTAATCATCCACAAAGGTAAATCTGGTACTGCAGTGACTGGGTCCCTCACTACTGTGTATGTGTGTGTGCATGTGTACACAGGTGTGTTCATGCCTGTCTTTTTTTTTGCTTTGAATTCTAATATGGTTCTCCTGTGAAGTGATCAATCCACACATACATGAATGGGAGGAGAGTGAGGGTCTCACTTTAAAGAGTTGGATATTCCTGGAATCAATAATGTGGTAAAGAGGAGGAGTCTCAGGAAAAAAAGAACAATTAGAAGGTAGGCTTTAGAAAGGTGGAAAAGGGAAGGAATGTCTATTGCTCTCCAAAGTCAGCTTCTCCTTGTTAAAGATGGCTTCTTCTCAATGAACTAGAGGAAAATAAGGTGCAGCTGGAGGGAAAAACCCCCTTAGGAGATCACAAGATAAAATGTGAGCAAATGGTATTTTATGCTCACATGCTCATATGTTGCCTGGTTTTATATTCCTAGTTGGTTTTGTTTCCCTTTTTATTTTATCTGAGCTTTACATGCAGTTTGTTTTAATGCTCTAGCCCTGTGTCAACCCTAGTACTAGGATTTCAGAGAACAGTTGTGTTTTACGTTTGAGCTGGAGCGTTAGAGGGTGAACATTTTCTTCTACTTGCGCTCCTCATGTACCCACTCTCTGGGCCCATGTGGTGACAGCAGAATTGATTATTGAGAAGTCTATCCATTCACTTATCCCCACATGACAATATTCTCTCCATTGAAACCCCAGATAATAATAGATTTGATTGATGAAGCCAGACCCTGATATTCTTAAAGCTATATCTGTAGAATTTTCTTTTGAGATTTTGAGTTTCTCCATAGTTCTCAGGTTTCTTCCTAATCATATTTTTGTTATCTGAAAGTCATTTAAGAAAAATTTTTTTTCTTCAAAAAGTACAAAAGCTTAAAGACATAATGTATAAATAGCCAGCTATAGTAGTAGCCTGATGGAATTTCATTCAGTCTGAAATATAATTTATCAACCAATAAATCTGTGATTTCATAACCTTTCTTCTTTGAATGGCAGCAATGAGTGAATGACTAGGAACATCTTGTGCAGGAGAGAGGGAACAAAAGGGTGAGAAATGAGAGAGACTAGAAATATCAAAGACAAACTTGGGTTACTTTGCCTTTTTTCCTGGAGCAAGGCATTTTTACTTTTAACTGGATATGGGCCAACAGGTCCTGTTCTGAGTCTTTTTGCTGTGTGTGGGAGGTGAAGAGCTATAAACCAAGTTGTTTTTGAGTGATGGACCAAGTATCAGGCAACTTCTTCCTCCAACCACAGCAGAGTTTCTTAAGAAAAATCTGAACTGCTAGAATTCATAAGTAGAGGTGCCTATAAATTTTACATCTCTCTACACAGTAGATAAGAAGAAAGGGAACATCAAGGAGATAACTTACCACATGTTCCAAAATGTTGTGGTTTGCTGTATAGTTAATAATTCTAACGTACAGGTCATCTCGAAGGAGATGGATGTGTTGATAATGACTGATTATAAACTTTCAAGAGCAGAGACCCATTTGGGGACCTTATCACAAGTACCTCACTTGGCAGCAGGATTGTAAAAGCTATTGGGACACGTAGACCATCCAGCAGGAAATAATTGAGTTTAGATTTTATTGAGATCTCCCAGCATACTTCTCCACTCTCAAATTTGTACCTCAGGAGCTTCGGGCAGAAGTACTTTCCGTCATTGTTCTCTTCAGTTTCTCATGCTGTTACATCCTAAAAGAACTCCTGACTTCAGAGCTTAGAGACAGGCGGCTTATTTTGAAGGAATAGAGTGTAATAATTTCTGATGAATATTTTTCAGGGCTTTCGTCATCTGTGATCTTTTTTTATTTTGTACATTTTATATTTTACATTTTGTTCTGAAAAACTTGGGGAACCAAGGCCCTGCCAGACAAATAAACAGGCAAATACGTAGAAAGAAACAAACACCATCATGTGGTCTCTTTCATTTGGAAACAGGTCACTCATGGCAACCAATATCTGTACATAGGCTTCATTTATCATCATAACAGAAAAGCAAAACAAAGTTCCTGTATGTTCCAAAGAATTCCATCAACAATATTAAATCCTTGTAAATTGTAATTATATTTAAGTATTCAACTGCTTTCTTTCTCACAAAAATGATTCAAAATTGGTTCCTTGTATTTGTCCTACTTTTTAAAAAATTCAAAAAGACTTTTATATAATCTTCATCATATTTTCAAAGGTTTTGTGCATGAGAAAGTATTATTATCTCCATTTTTGCTAATAATAGTATTAACATTATATTTGCACAAAAGTCTAAAAGCATTCCATTCACAAAATAAGCCTTGAAGGTAATTTCTCTCATTTTATAGATGAAGAATATAAAATGTTGAAGTGGTAAAGGTTGTGACTAGATAGGGTTTACAGGAGGTCTTAAACTTCAATTTCTGACTGCAACTTTGGAAAGAATTAATTAACTTGCCTAAATTCTGGAGAAGTGAGATTAGAACCCTGGGCCTTTATATCCCAGCTTGTCATTCTTACTTTATGAATACCTACCTCTCAATTTCTAAGCCCGGTGCTCAGCTCCCAAGCCTCCCCTGCAGCTGCAGTTAAGGTGAAGAAAGCCAGATCCAGTGCTCCGACACCCCGGTTGAGAGGTTCTAGCAGAATCATCTGCTGTCCAGCTTCAGGGAAATGATGGTGCAAGATGCACTGCCTACGCCCGGTGTAGTGACAGGGGCAGAGCATGTCTGAGGCCAGTTCTGTGGCAGGATGTGGAATATTGTCCCTGGCTGTGTAACTTCCAAGCTTAGTTCGTGGGCTTTTATGGAGAGGCTATGAGCTACTTAATACTCTTTAATATAGTTAATTTCTGCTTAAATGTATTAAGGTGACTTTCTTTTATTTGCAGCTAAGAACCTGGACTGAGATAGAGCTCAACTTTCTTTTACTGGGATGACTTGGCTCCCAAACGGGAGAGTTCCTTAGCGAACATTGTTTGGTTACTTTTACAGTTTACTCTCTCAGTTTTATCATTCACTCTCTATCCAAACCACTGTCTCTGATTTAGCAATGTGAAAAAGGGGTTAAATCTTTAGTTATAAAAAGGCTGCTGCGTTGAGCTAACTCATTTATTCAATGCATATAATGCTAGAGTGTGGGGAGCAGAGGGAAAGATGGACACACACTTGGAAAAGCAGGGTTGGGGTCTTCTAATGGGAGGTCTTAAATGTCATTTACTCATTCATTCAACAAGCATTTACTGAGTAATTACTATGTGCCAAGCTGATTTCAGATGTCAATGTTAGAACTGCCAGTGTTTAGAACTGGCAATATGTCTTAGCTTTTAGTGGTATGATCACATTTGTGCTATAAAAAGATCTTCCTGTGGGTGGAGGTAGAAGAGAGTAAAGGGGGGATAAGTGGTGACGGAAGGAGTCTTGACTTGGGGTGGTGAACACACAATACAATATACAGATGATATATTATGGAATTGTATACCTGAAACCTATATAGTTTTATTAACCAATGTCACCCCAATAAATTCAATAAACAAAAAAAATTATCCTTTTGGCTGAAGGATCAGGGGGAATAGGTCAGAGAGGAGTGAACCTCAAGGAAAGTGACCAGTTATGCATCTTTTTGACATTTCAAATAAAAGAAGATTGTGATCGCAACAGGATGGTAGCAGTAAGGTGGAAAGAAGTGAAAAAAATTGAGACATTTTTATGAAAGTTGGAATCCATAGAAAATGCTGATTAATTGGATGTGAAGGATAAAGGAAAGAGAAGAGATGAGGGAAAAAGCCAAGGTGTCTGGCTTGAGTGGTGACAATCACTGAGGTAAGTGAGACTGGAGAAGAAGCAGAATTGGGGATCAGGCTATATAGGCAGAGATGATGGTAGGATATATGAATCCAGAGCTCAGGAACAAGGTCAGGGTGATAGACAGAGATTTGGGCATCTTGAGCACGTAGCACAGAAATGAACACTGAAATCATGGGAACAGGTGAGAACACCTCCGGACAGTGTGGAGCAATGAGCTAGTACAGCGATTCTCAGAGTGTGCCTCAGGGACCCTGTGGTCGCTGAAAACCTTTTCAGGGGTCTACACGGTGAGCCCTACTTCCATCAGTAACTCTAAGATGTAATTTGTCTTTTCCACTCTCATCCTGGCACAAATGTCCAATAGAGTTTTTCAGAGGCTACGTGAGGTGTACTTATGTCATCACTTTGAAGGCTAATGGAATGTGTGCTTGAGTATTCCTGTGTTTTAAGACTTTCTCAGTTTATATTTCTAATATGATACATGCAGATAGGTATAACCGACTTGAACATAATCTCTTCGGGGTCCTCAGGATTTCTGAAGTGTAAAGAGGTCATGATATCAGAAAGTTTGAGGAGTGTGCTAGAGAATTTAGCATTGATTCTATGGGGTGATCATTAAAGATTTGTGGGCAGGGAGAATATCAGAGTCATATTAGTAGAAAACTGTTCTGATGGCAGTCTTGAGAATACATTATGATGGAAATGACATAAAGTTGTGGAGGTAATTTAGTTAGTTGGAATTACAACTCAGGTATGAAGTTACTAGGGTCTTGGACTGTGGAAATAAAAGTGTGAATGACAATGGCCAACACAAAAGCAAAGTGAATGTGACTTTATTATTAACTGAATATGGGTCACTATTGGAAAGATGAAATGGGTAAAGATAACTGAAGCTGGACCTACGTGATGAAAGAAAGGTCTTGCTCCTCCTACCATTTCAATCAGAGGAAAAACGATCCTTGACATCTGATTAGGATTCATGAGATGAGCACTGTTCCAATAGAAATATAATAAGAGCTACGTATGTAATTCTAATTTTTCTGCTAGCTGCATTAAAAATGTAAAAAGATGAAATTAGATTTAATAATAATATTTTATTTAACTCAATATATCAAAATATTATTATTTCAAAATGTAATTAATAAATTCAGGGGTTTTGAGGGGGTTACTGAGTCTTTGAAGTCCAGTGCATATCTTACACTTTCAGAACTCATCACATCAGACAAGTCACATTTCAAGTACTCAATAGCCATAAGAGGCCAGCTTTAGACATAGAAGTGGTAGATTCCTCTGTTGCTTGAGTCAAGGTGATCAGAATCCTAATGCTGATTTGTCTGGGGTGAATATAACTCTGTCTTTTTGAGTTATTTATCCAGAAAGGGATGGCTTGTTACTTAGTCATCTCACTCTGGTAGAGTATAATTATAAAACCATTCTAAGGAAATGACTGATATGGTGGTGGCTTGCTTACTTGGAACTGATTCTCTGACCTGCCTTTTACAGATAGAGCCTGGATTGAATGCAGCCCAGCACACTGACATTGGTCGGTGGAAGGGAAAAGAGACAAAGTTTGAGTTACATGAAAAGACCATATTAAAAGTTTTAAACGGATATGAAAATCAATAAAGGGGGGTGGCCATTTTGGAAGGTAGGGTAAACAGATAACATAAATACTGAAAAAAGATTTTAAGCTTTTAGCAGTGGCAGATGAGCTAAGAAACAGTTTTGATATTCCCTATTATTCATGTACACAGAATGGTCATTATTTTTCTTCTCTGTGAGACCCAAGCTGTCCCATAATACAGGCACATTGAAGGTACTTACGGTAGGATCTCAATAAAGGTTCCCAAACTTGTGACTATTTTTTATGGAAAGGTTAATCAAAACAAGAAGGAGAAAGAAAAGGAAAGACCAAGATTTCCTAATGCGGAGATTTCTGGGATTAAGAGATGAGATGAGTGGAGATGAATGTGTCATGTACTTCTTCAGAGAGAATGTGAGTTAAAGGAAGGAAAAGTGCAGTCAAATGAGAACAGATCAGAGCGCGATAGCATATAGCAAATTATTGTGGCCTGCCTCCTCACCATATGCTCATTCCTTGGTAAGTTGATGTTCCAAGGTGAAATGAGAAATTAAGATGAGTGACATTGGAATTTCTGGAAAGAATAATAATAAATGAATAAACAAAACAGAAACAGACTCATAGATACAGAGAACAGACTGAGGTTGCCAGAAGTGAGGGGGATTGGAGGGTGAAAGAGGTAAAGGAATTAAGAAGTACAAGTGGGTAGCTAAAAAATAGTCAAGAGAATGTAATATACATCATAGGGAATACAGTCAATAATATTGTAATAACTATGCATGGTGTCAGGTAGGTACTGGAAATGTTGGACAGAATGCTTTGTACCATGTGTAATTGTCTAATCACTATGCTGTACATCGGAAATTAATACAAAACAATATTGACTGTAATGTAATTGAAAAATAAAATTAAAAAAAAATTAAAGAAACCTGTATGGTAAAAAAATCCCAAACAACCACATCCAACAAATAGTCATTTTATCAAAGTTCAGTTATTACACACATTTACAGCATTTGCCTTATTAATCTGAAATGTTATTCTGCAAATGTATCACATGTTTATAGTCCCAAATCCAAATTCCTGATTTCCTTGCTTATGTAAGAGTTTTTCACCCAAACTCCACTTTGCTGATGGGTTATGAACTCCTCGATTATTTGTTGTTGATACTTTTTTTTGGTTATGAGAATCAGGAGTTATGATGTAGTGTGGGTCGCTGTGGTAGTGAATGTGTACAAACAGATGATTAAGGTGGGGGGAAGGTTAAATCTTGAGGCATAGTAGGATGTAAATTTCTTTTCAGTGAAATAAAAAAAGTCTCCTATGTAAATTTGTTCTGTTATGTATGCAAAATATGAAAGATGTTATACCACATCTTGAATCATTCATTTGTATTGCTTATATTAAGCAACAGATGTCAGTTAGTGCACTCCAAAGAGTATTTTCTTAATAGTATTTTATTTTAAAATATATTGGATTAAAATTGAATTAATTTCCATGTAGTAAATGTGTGTATGTATAAACAAATTATACTTTTTAAGTAAAAATTGGGATATGTTATAAGGATGAAGATGTTTTCTTTGTTGCCATAAAGGTGGCCTTAAGGACTCAAGAATACAGAAATATTTATAATTGCCCAAGAATGTACTTTGTCTTCAGAGCTTCTGTAGTGTTAATGTTGGACGAAGAACAGGCACAAGGAGGACAGAGGGAAATCATATTTGAAGACCTAGATTAGAATGTTCCTACAAATTAAGACCTTAGATTTTTGACATAATTATTTGTTTTGGTTGTGTTCCAGAATATTGCACCAAGAATTCAGATCACGTTTCCTTCATTGGATGGCCATGTGTTGGCTGGCAAGGCACTTAGCAATTCTTTTGGTTTTTATACTGTGCTTAAGACAAAGATCTTTGCTATGTGATGAGGATTCATTAGACCAGTACTGTCCAATAGAGATATTATATGAACCACATATATATAATTTAAGATTTTCTAATATGTGTAATCAAAAGTAAAAAGAAATGGGTGAAATGAATTTTAGTAATACACTTTATTTAATCCAGTATGTCCAAAATATTAAAATTCAACATGTGAGCAATATAAAAATTATTAGTAATATATTTTACATTCTTATTTTGTATTAAGTTTATGACTTCCAGCAGGCATTGTATACGTACAGCACATGTCAGCTTGCACTGCCATATTTCCAGTGCTCACTATCCATGCGTGGCTAACTGAATGCCATACCATGAGGCTACCGATACCATAGTAGACAACGCACCATTAGACTAAGAGGAAAGCATTGAATTTGTTAGAAAATTAAAGTTATTCAACATCAACATTCTCAGGATAATAATCTTGCTTTCTCTACTGATGTGAGCTTTCCAACTTGCAGGGACGTTACTCTTCAAGAGACAAAATAAATATATGGGGAATAAATACCTGACATTAGTGTTTATTAATGCCTTATGGTTTGGCAGTGTGGTTACATTCATTTTCCTTTTTAACCCTGGTCGTGAGTCTGAGAAACAGGGGTAGGGTATGAAAGTTTCATTTACTTTTGAGGAAGCAGGCCTATAGAGGACACTACGTCCTGCTCTTTCAGCTCCAAATCTAACCATGCAAGAGTAGATTACAATCTAGGGTGCAGTTACCAAATAATGAGCAAGCCAAGTCAGCCAAAATATGTGTCCTAGCAATTTGTTGCCTTTTTTAAAAAATAAAAAAGCATCTGTTTTGTGGGTGTCTCGAAGGGCTCAGGCTTGTCCCACATCTCCATTGTTGTTGTTGTTGTTTACTTGGATCCAGAATAAAATGAGAACAAAGTCTTTTTCTGCTTAGGAATGTCTTGATGTATTCAAGGTAGCGGCATTTGGTTGAGGTGAGATGCTCGGGACTGTCACCATCATGCATCAAAGTGCAACAAACTTCCTGCCTCCTCCAGATCCTGCAGTCCTTGGATGGTAAAGTCACTGTGTATATCATTCATGGGCCTCAGAACACTTGTGTTATTTATAGCTGAGCCAGGTGAAGATTCAAGTAATCTCCTTACTCTAGAGCAATTAATTTATATGACAATCACTTTTCAAGGTGCCCCATAACAGTAGAAATAACACCAGCATTGAATGCTTGGCTTTTTGTGCTGTTTAGGTTAAAATAATACAATACACGTCAATGTACATATAGGCTACACATGTGGATTTAATTTAGGCTAATTCTGTTAATTGGTAACGTTGCTTTTGCACTTTCAATCACGATGCAGGTGGGAAATACAACTATTAAATAATAAGCTCCAGGGATTTAAACAAGTTTCTAATATATTACTTTAAGTCCTTCTTCACCTCCCTTTAATCCTTGTGTATGATCTCTCCCCACCCCCAACTTTTCAATTGTTAAAATTGTAGTTGCCAGAGACACCTTCCATAGGATAAGCCCTCAACCTCATCACCTGGCACAGGTGGTCTTGCATGAGTCTCCATTTTATAGAGGGGAGGGGTCACAGGAAGACATCAGAGATGAAGTTGGTGAAACCGAAGCAACCGGTAGCCTCTGGAGTCCAACAATTGGTTATTTCCGGGGCTGAACAGAGAGGGCGCCCTTCCACAGACCCGGGCACAGCCAGGACTTGGTGGTGGGAAGAGCCAGACAGGAACACCCGGGTGCGTGTCCTGGCTCTGTCCAGTTGGAAACCTTTGGGGCACCGGACGGCAACCGAATGTCAAGAGACCTGGATGGCTAGATTTTCTGTAGGGGACTACAGAGCGGACCACCAGGAACCAGTTGCTGCAGGGCTTAAGTTTTCCCTAAGTGTTAGTAAGGCTTTTCCTCCCGTCCCGACCCCCACCTCCAGTCTCGGGAGCTCCGCGCCACCCCCTTTCCCATCCCCCGCCCCAAGTTCTGAGCGATCTCACTTCCTTGCCATCGTGCCGCCTGTGCCCGCCTGCCCGACAGCGCCAGGCCACAGGCGGTTACGAGAGGGCACAGGGGGCGGAGGCGCGGCAGGGGCGGGCTCTGCCACCCTCACCCGCCCCCCTCCACCGCTCCCCTCCAGCTGGCTGCTGGGGTCAGTGGCTGGAGCGCTGCGCACCGCCAGCCACGAGGGGCGTGGGATGGGGGAGGCAGAGGAGGGGGGCGCCCTCACGGATCCGAGCTAACCGCGCACTTCAAACCGCTGTGGGGCTGCGCTTCCCTCCTGCGCCCCGGGAACTTCAAAGCTGCGGGCCGCCTAGCTCCGCTCTGGGGCCTCGCTGCCCCGCCGCGGCCGCCCGGTGGCCATGACCCGAGCGCTCTGCGCTGCCCTCCACCAGGCTCTCCTGCTGCTCGCCGCGGCCGCCGCGCTCTCGGCAGGTATGACGGGCGCTGCTTCCTACGCGTTCACGCGGGTGGGAATCGGGGCTGGTATGCAGGTGGGCAGGAGCGTGGAAGGAGGTGCTCGGAACAAACTGACCTTCAGCGGGGCGGAGTGGAGAAGGGGCGCAGGAGAGGGCGCGACGTGGGCACCTGACGTCTGGTAGTCGTAGTGGCAGACAGGTGTTTGGGAGCGAAACCACTAGGAGGAGGGGAAAAGCGATAGGGACGTGGAGGTTTGGGTAGTAGGGCTGAGGTGGGTGACAAATTTGGGGGCAGTTTGCAGCGGAGGGAGGGTGTGCACAGGGCTGGGAGTTGGGTGGCACCATCAGTTCACTCTGCAAATGCTTCGGGGACGCTTTGTGCTGAGCTCCGGAGAGCGGAGCAAGGTGGTGGGAAGGTGGGGAGACGTAGTGGAGATTCACTCTGACTTTGAGGAGGCCAGGGATACCTCAAAAGCCGCTGGTGCCAAGCTATGTAGGCGGGAGTGGGAGCTTCAATTTGCATGGTTTGCAACACACATTGCTTTCGAGGTATGATCTTTACTAAGAGTTGCAGGGAAAAATTTCTGGCAAGCGTCCCAGCGTTTATAACAGGTCTGTTCCTTGATAGGCTAAACAGAACCCTGGGCCCAAGCTAGAAACCAAACGTTTCTTTATAATGTTTACTAGAAACTGGGGCAAATGCATCTTTGGTAAAATCACAGTGTGCTGAGATGAAATCCATTTAACTGTGAAACTATTTTGATTATAACATTTTCCTGGGTTATGGAGACCAGAAGTAGAATTTCTTGATAACTCATTCTTGAAACATTTCAATCAGACATTTAAGACATTTGCACATAAAAACCTGGTGTTTTTCCATAGAACCGTGCTTTGCCCGAAGCCAATTTTGATGCATTTTTGTTTTCCCAGATGACAATCTGTTTGACATTAATAGTGGATCTGTTTGACTAGATCCTCTAGTGTGGGTAGTTTTCCTCTTAGTGACATGTGCAGGAGAATGTTTTGAATAGTATGATTGCTGTCATGTACAGATTTCAGTGTTTCAGATGGTCTAAGAGAGTCACAAAATACATTTAAGTGAAATTTTGATTATTGAAAGGGATTAATTAGGAAAGCATTACCCAGAGGTTGTCAGGAAAATGACGAGATAAAGTGAAATATTTTCATTCAGAGTTAGTAAATTCATGAATGTGAAGAAAACTGACTATGGGAGTCTTCATAAGAAATGGATGGAAATTCTGCTAGCTTGGAAGAAGTACTCAAAGTACTCTTGACTGATAGAGTTTCCAAAAAAAAAAGTCTTCCAGATATTTGACTAGACACCTGAGAAATTGCCTCCACAGGCTGTCCATACAACCCCATACTTGGCTGCAGAGGTTTCAAAAAAGACTCAG
>VMDR010029772.1:0-12613 GCA_007922815.1 Macrotus californicus
ACACTTACAGGCCTGTCAATTGAAACTAGGTATATTTCAAGTACTCAGGAGTCACATGTGGCTAGTGACATACCTATTACATGTCAGCTCAAATGGAGACATGAATAGTCCCATTTTAGCATTTTAACTAGCTATTATATAATAATGGAAGTGAAATCTTATAAACTGCAAAAGCGATTGATAAATACTTGAATGGTGTTTTTTTAACCTCCAGACTGTATTTTTGACTGTTGTACTGACATTTCGCCAGCAGAGGGAGCGCTAAGATGGTAAGACAGCATAAACCTTGTTGTTCAGAGACTGAGGACCTTTCAACTGGACTGGCTGGATGTGTTAGGAGAAATCATACTTTTACAAAAACAATACTTTATAAAAGTATCATGTTATAAAAATATTTAGAATATTGATAAGTAGACTCTCAATTAATGAATCACCCATACTCTGCCTAAACAAACATGATTTCTTACTACATTCAGTTCCAGGCTCTTTCTTGTACACAGGATTTAACTCCCTATAATTATAGTCATATTAAGGGGAATTGGGGGTCAGGGATATTTGTACAAGATCAAAAGCTGACAGGAATGATCAATTAGTGAAGAGAATTTGAAGAACATTCATGACTATTAGAGAAATGGAACGGCTGAGGGAATAGAATCCATGATAAAGTAAGGAACTAGACACACACAGCCATACACATTACACATGTATAACAGAGACCTCTATATAAGGGTTCGACCTTTTAAATCACATTGTAGAACAGATCACACCTAATAGGACAGCCGGAGAAAAGCGTGCACAGGCAACAGTTTTGGTGGTAGGAGCTGGATGGAGTTTCTCCTCTCTTTCTTTCTGTCTCTGTCTCTCTCTCTCTCTCTCCCTGCCTTTCTTTCTCTTTGTTTCTTTTACTTTCTTATGTGTGGTGGAAGGGAATTTCCTGTGCTGAGAATGAGAGGGTAAAGTCAGAAGTTTGAGGAATATGAAGTAAGAAGCAAAGTCCTACCACAGAGAAGGGAGAGTTAGAAACTTGTGAAGAATGGTGACAGTTTGGAATGATAGCTGGGGGAAATGATGGAGAGACTGACGAGGAATTGCTGAGCACTGTGGATTGAGAGCAGCTGTGATTGGATTCTACACATTTACAGCGGCATCAATCTTCATGGCTGCTTGGTTTTTAGCAGCTGCATCAGCAGCCCCTGTGTAGAAGCAGGAGATATAAATGGCTGTGAGTGACCCGTTGTTGAGGTTTAGATGGGCATGGGTAGGAGAGTCAAAGGCCAAAAAACAGAAAGAGGTCGAGGTGGGGCACCATGAAATCTTGGGATAAGCCAAGGGGCAGGGAAGTGACCTTCTTGAAGAAGAGGGAATAGTTCTCCAAGGGACCACAGAGGTCAGAGTATATGGGTCCGGAAATGAGGGAGTGAGTGCAAAGGGTGAAATGTCTTGACCAGAAATAGGTTGTTTTATATATGGAAAAGGACATAAGCCCAAGGAATAAGTAACTGAAGTGGAGTGCAAAGAGAGATGACTGTAGTTTGGGGTCAAGGACATGGAACCCAAGGTATTCTAAATTGTCATTTACATAGGCATTGAGTCCCAGAACAAAAAAGAAGACATTGCCATGAATATTAATTTGCATTAGTAGCAAAGAAAACAGATCTAGGAAGAGCAATAATTTCATGGTGCTGATCTCCAAGGTTATCCTTGGATAACCAGGAAGTTGTGCCAATTTCTAGGCATAGGACTTGGCAATGAAACAAAAGCTGCTAGAGTGAAATGAGAATACATTCAAGATAATGAATGTGAACTGTTTTTAGGCCATGCACCATGGGATTTAAGAGCCTCAAAGATTTGGGTTAAAAGATATCTTTGACTCTCTTGCCAGCTGTGGTGCTTGGACACATTACATATCAGCTCTGAAACTTAATTTCCCTATTTGTAAAGTGGGGATAATAATATAATTCACTTCAAAATTTTACAAAAACTTTTTCAACATTTAATATTCAATAAATGACAGTTGCCAAAATCTAAGAAAAACATTCATACCAGGTATTTTTATTAATTCAAGCCAGATCATATTCAAACTGGAAGGATGCTCTCAGTTCATCACTTGTAATAGTTTCAATTGTGGGCAAAGCAAAACAGAGAAAAAAGCCAGAAGTGAAGTTCAAGATCATACAGCAGGATTATCAAGATGTCTAACTCCTAGCTGGAACCTATAGCATCAATCTCTCCCTTTTTGTTAGACTGAGGTGGTCTGACTCACTCTCAGTGCACGCATTCTTTACTAAAGAAACTCTGCCTGGCTTCTCAGAGTATTTCCCCCTGTAGGGAAATCACTACTGCTCATGAGAACTGCTCAGGTTTTTTAAAAATTCTTTTCTTTTCTTTTGACAGCTGTAAGAGTTAGAGTTTTCCTTTAAGCAGCGTGACTGTTTTTCTTTATTTTCAATCACTTAACCTTCGTATGTCCTCTAGCAAGTCCTCTTTTCCCTTCTACTGACAGCCTTTCAGACACTTGAAGACGGGGACTGTGTCTCCCCTGACGCTCCACTTCTCTGACAAAGACATCCCTGGGTCAACTGTGTCCTTTAGTGACACGGCTCCAGCTCTTTGCACTTCTGATTGCCATTTTGCCTGTTTCAGTCTGTTTCTGTCCCTGTTGGCACCTTAGCTCCAGGCATGATCTGAATTCCAGAAAACTGAGTACGGCTGTCACCACCCTAGGTTTGGACACTTTTCATGCAGCTGAAGCCTGCGTTGATCTTTTATTAAGTTTTACATCTGTTTTATTCATGCATCACTATTATGGACTTCCCTAGAAGTACAGATGAATTTCACAACAAAAGACAGGGCTTGCTCTTTTTTCCAGCTGACATTTCATTTTGTAGATTTGCCTATTGCTCTACCTTGATGATTTTCTCTGGATTCTGATCCTGGTAGATTGCATTTATGTGTAGATTTGAAGAACTCTGGCTAGGGCTGGGGTGGTTGGCGGCTGCTTCATTTAGAACCCTGGAAAATATTTTCAGAGTCAAGGCCCCTGAGCTTTACCACAGGGGAGGTGGAGGGCAGGGACTACACACAGCCCCTGGCTTCTTCCTTAGCGACAAGGAATTAGAGGGAAAGGTTTCCACACCCAGTGTTTGTACAGTCCTGGTCCATGACAACTTTTTTCTTGTCAGAAGTCAAAAGTATTATTCCTTTTTGGAAGGATTATTTTTACTTTTCAAATTATACTCTTTCCACCCTTTGAATTTATGTGTTTTTCTAGTTTATAAGATAGGTGTATTAGTTAAGTGGATGTTTTAATTTGCTTACTTGGAAAAATAACATTTCTCCATCTGCTGATCTGCCAGACTAGAGACCATCAGCCTCTGACTTATTTAGAGACAGTAGATAAGCTGAGTGAACCAGGCGCACTTTATTTTGTAGGAAGGGGAAAGTTTTCCTCCGCCCTCTTCAGGTCCCAGGCTGGGTCTGAAAGTTAATTTGACAAACACAAATTTTTAACAGGAAAAAATACATAAATTTTATTAAATTTTTACATGTACATGGGAGTCTTCATAGAAGAATAAAGACCAGAAGAAATAACCAAGGCAGAATGCTTTTATATGCATTTTAGACAAAGAAACAATACTTTTGTGAAGAATTGACAGGGGAGTTTGGGGTAGGGGTATTAAATGGTGGAAAAGTAACTAGGAGGATGAGGGTTAGTTTAGTCAGGTTTGTTTGTATAGACTTCGTCACTCCACATTCCCACCTCTGGTGATCAGAAGGTCTTCCTTCCTCCTGGTACAGGGAGGGGCACCTCTCACGGGTGGATGTATGATCTGTTTCAGAGAAGGGCAAGCAAGGAAAGGTCACAGTGACCTTCCTATTTCTACTTTCTTTCCAAACTCCTTCAGATTCAGATGTTCAATATTCCATGTTGGGGGCTAGTGTGTCCTGAGCCCATCAACTTCCTCTGAGTACTCATTTCAACTTAGGAAAGAGTCCATAAAGTAGAAGTCGCCGTGGGTTAGGACTAGCAAACGTTACCAATGCTAACAGTCCTACTGCTCACAGTACCTCCATGTGGTAGGTGCAGCTATGAATTCCCACTTTGCAGGAGAGGAGGCTGGTATGTGCAGGGTCAATGCAACATAGCAGGCTTGTCTTTTAACCAGTGCATGTGATGGCCTCCCTAGGTCTCAGGTCAGGGTACTGAAGTACGGCCAGCACAGGAACGCAGCTGTGAAACGGAAGTGCTCACCACCCAGAGCATAAGGCAGTGAGTACAGCTACTGTGGAACCCTGTGCAAGTCAGTTTAACTCTCTGGGCCTCAGTTTACTGATCTCTTAGACTGTCTTTAGTGAATCCCCCTTCCAGCTCTAAAAATAATGTTTTTAGCCATGCCAGTTGAACGTAATAGGAAAGAACAGAGGACTCAGTAGGTGAATAAAAAGAAATTAGGTTGTGTGTGTGGTTTGGGAGTCCTTCTTTAACAAAAATATATGGTGTTCTAGTACAAACCCTGTTGCTAAGGAAGAAAACAAATCATAGAAGAGAGAAAAGTCAGTGAGAACAGGGTAAATGAGTCCGACACTGAAATCAGTTGCTGTGTCCATGGTGTTGGTGGGGAAGTGACCTGTCTGTTCGTCAAGCAGGACCATGAGGCGTAAAGAAAGACATCAGTTCCGCGTGAAATGGGTTATCTTGGTCTACGCCAGATCTTTGCTGTCTGGCTCTGCCCTCTCCACTCTGTTTTAATTGACACATTCAGCACTTCTTGATCTACAGCAATTAAGAGGCAGCTTCTGCTGATGGAAGCTGGTCAGACCTTTGAACCTGACACCAAGGCCAGAGGGAGGACTATGTCTGCTGTGGGCACCTGGGATGTCAGGAGATGACAGGGGCCTGCCCTTGGGAGGGGGGTGGCCTTGGCAGGAGTGCGTGCTTTCACCCAGAGGCAGCCCTGCTAGTGAGATGAAAGCCAGCCGTGCTCACCGAGTTGGCAGACGCAGAGGCGCGGGCTGGCCCTAAGGATCACATCACATTTGTCAGAGACAGCGATCAAAAGCATCAGGCTCAGACAGCTGGCAAAAGGCGACGCCTGGGTGCTCCGCTGGTTCAAAACACAGCTGATCCCAAAGACCGAGAGAAAGCGAATGAATGCGCTCAAGATGAGCTTCTGCCAATTTCAATGATCTCTCTGTCTTTTCTCTCCATCCTTTCCAATTGATCACTTGAAAAGTATTGGGAAATAATATTCTATACACTGTCTACCGTTTCAATCAGGGTGTTTCAGCTGGACCCCATTTATGCTTGGGGAATTCTAACACGGCTGATCCGAACTCTTCTTCAAGCAAGTGACAACACTAGGTTTTTATTTTCCTCCTATGAGTTCAGAGTTGGATGTAGAAATGATATGAAAAACCACTTGATTCCAAATTTTTCTAAAAAAGTATATTTTGCTAATGCCATGCCTGAGGCAGAAAGCAGTGTATCTTTCTATGTGGGAAGAAATATTTTAATGTCCTGAATCACAGTTCTTTGGCTACGTTCTTTTCTTTACTGTTTCATTCAGCCTGTGACTTCATAAAGAGAAAGGGTCACTTTTTCACAGAGGCAATTTGGTGTTTCATTTTCTTTATAATCACCTGGTGACTATTTTAAGTTGGACTCTCAGCAGGAAAATATTTGCCATTTTTAAATAAATATGTTTACTGCAGTTAAACCAACTATGGTCCAGCTTGATCATTCTGAGGTTTGAATTTTTGTTAAAATTTCATTAAAAACACATGTCATAGAAAAACCTTTCATTCTTCTCTTGCTGATGTCCATACTGTGGAAACGAGGCCCCAACCAATCACAAGATCTGTTGACAGCAGGCAGGTCTTGGATGCCTCATCCTGATCCCACCTTGTGCTCTTTCCAACCTGCTGTCCCATTTTCATTTTCAAGTAAAAATCTATTATCTGGTGACAGGCAATCGAACATTTTCACATTCTTCTTATTCAAAATGTGTCTGGGGTACTCCCAGCAGAATGTTAAAATGTAGGATCTTAGACTTTGACCCAGAACAATGGAATCAGAACCTGCACGTTTAACCCAGCTCCCAGAGGACTCGTGTGCGGATTGAAATGGGTGGTGCACAAGGTGCTCAGGCGAGATTTTTAGATTTAATTGATGGGTGTGTTTCGTTAGGGTAGCTCTTTAGCTTTTACAGGGTTATAAAACAATATATTGTGCGCATGTTTTCACTTCAACCCGCAAACCATTGATTATTCTTTAGTTTAGCTTGTTACATGACAAAAGTTTAGTGCTATCAGTAACTAAAGAGATGGTTGCTTGAAGTCACGTGCAAGGCTAGAAATGCTCTCTAACACTGCACTGATTATTGGACAGGGTCAAATCTTACCGAGCTGGTGTTCAAGCCTTTTGGCCCGTCTTAATTTGACATTGATGGTAGGGGACTGTGACAGTATAAACAATACTCTTAGAAATGAAATGAGGAGGTGCGAAACTGTGTTATTCTCGTCCACTGAGATGCAAGCAATCCATTACGGAGTTAATTTTAAAGTATCCTTTGCAAACATAAGTTAAAAGCAGGGACCATTTCTTGCCCTCTTTCTTGTACATGAATTTTTATACCAATGATGAAGGAAGGTCTGATATTGCAATATGTGTCATTCCTGGAGGAACCGGGGTTACCTGTGTGCACTGCATTTTGACCCTTCCTTATTTTCCTGGCTCACTGTCCGGATAGTGTCTGCCTTTCACTCTGGCCTCTCACGACTCCAGGAACTGATTGCAGCACCTTCTTCTTCAAAACCATTTTCTGTAGTGACAACAGAAAATGCCTTTTAAAGAGTGAAACAAAATCACATCTGAGAATTTTATCCCCTGCTTAAAACCCACAATGTCTCCTATTTTTACGAGACTAAGTAAAAAGTTCTTAATAGACCTACATTTTAATTCACACTGTGATTCGACTCTTACCCAATTCATTAATGCAATGTGGGATCCTTGATTGGGTCCTGGATGAGAGAAAGTCCCTATTCTATAAACGACATTAATGGGATGTTTGGAAAAATTTAAATAAAGTCTATATATCAGAAGTATTGCATAAATATTAATATTTTGATTTTAATAATTTTACTGTGTTGAGGAAAGATAATATATTTTATTTTAGAAAGTTGTACTTGAGTGTTTAGAGGTAAAGGGACAACATTCTGTTTGTAGCTTACTCTTAAGTGGTTCAGAAAAAATGTTTAAGAGAGAGAGAAAGGGGGAGAGAGGTACACACAGATAAACACGTGCAGAAAAATTTTAACATCGAGGAAATTTGGGTGAAAGGATTTTAGGATTTAGTTTACTATGACAACACCTACTTTGTGAGTATCAAATTTCAAAATATAAATGAAAAAGAAAATGAATTTTTGTCAGCTTGTCATGTAGATCACCTTGTTTTGCCAGAACATGTATGTTGTGAGATGGTAATCCATTACATATCTTCGTGACTTATTTCTGAGTGAAATGAAGGCTTATAAAATGACAGCCATACTATGATTCAAGTTCTATAAGCCATGTGTACATGTATATTTTAAAATAGAAAATAGACCGGAACAATTAGCTTATAAATGCTCAGAATAGTCAGTCCTTAGCAGTGGGATTATGGGTGATTTGAATACATTTTTTCTTTTGCTTGTCTATTTTTTCTCGATTTATTTAAATGATTAATGTCTGTTAAATTGTGAAAATGATAAAATTATTATACTTGAAAATTCTGTTAGATTTTATTTTATCTCATTTAGAAATTAAGATTACAAGGCACAGATTTATTTTGCTTCTTAATCTGCAAAATGTTAGAGTCTATTTTATTGAAATCAATTCAATGGTTTCCCTTGTATTTGATTTTTCTTAGCTATTGAAATGGAAAACACACTAAAAAATCTTGTTCTTTTTCAAACTTTAATCAATAGTTCTCACCTGCTTTAAACACTTGAATTTTAACTGTAGCTTTTGAAAATTGACAAACTGAATGGTTTGGATAAGTATATGTACACAATTGCCTCCAACCCACTGGCAAAGATACTAAAATGTAGCAGAAAAGACAAAAGTTAGTAACAGAAAAATCTCTTTCTTTTTAAGGACCAGAGAGTAGTTACATATTTATTTAATAAATAATCAATCCCCAAGTAATTTAGTTTGGCTACAGCAGAATAATCATTATGCTTGAAGAAACGACCTGCTAATTTGCAGTTTTCATCTACTAAGCACTGAAAAAATAGAGAATTTAAAAAGGCAAAAGGTGCACTTTTCCTTAGTTTTTTTTGTCTTTTTCTCTTTTTCCATCATCGGACTTGGGAGAAAAATTGTACTTTTTTCAAAGCTAACCATATACATATGTGGTTATATACAAATAACCACACACAAACACACACACACACACACACACACACACATTTAGTTAGAAGCCACACGTGTTAAAAATAAGTTAGAAAATACAGAGAAAGAAACAGAAAAAGGAAAAGATGCCTTATAAACCCAGAGCAGTGGATGAGCTTCAGGCCAAGCTCACATGCCCATACACACATACCGCTCTCACCAAAATCGAATCATATCATTTTGTAACACACCCTTTGAAATGGATAAACTGTGAATATTTTCAATGTAAATGCTCCACTGTGATTGTACAATAAGCAATGGAAACTAGTTTACATTCATTTGTCATTTCAAGTTTATTTCCCTCTTTCCCCTAACACAGACGCTATTGGAGGGCTATCTCTGACACTAAGGCTCTGTGCATCTTCTTAAGTGTTTTCTTAGCACAAACTGCAGGAAATGTGAGTACTATGAATTTAAAACATATTTTGGATACAAATTTCTTTCTTCAATATGGGGCAATACTGTATACCCTCTCTTTGAGAGACACGTTGATCCTGCATAATCCTAGACATTATTTTTCATCCTTTTCAACTTAATAGTTGAACTATATCTGTTCTAAGTACATTTCCTTAATTTCTAAAAAGTTACCTTTTTTCCCCTATGCCTATATAAATTTCTTATGTAAATTATCTTTTATTTTATTTTTTAAAAATTTTATTGAATTTATTAGGATGATATCAGCTAATAAAATTATACAGGTTTCAAGGGTACAATTCTATACTATGTATCTGTATATTGTTGGGCGCGTTCACCACTGAAAATCAAGTCACCTTCAGTCACCATTTGTCTCTCCTTTACCCTCCTATACCTCCCTCTCACCTCCTACCCCCTGGTAATCACCATACTGTTGTCTATGAGCGTTTTTTTTCCTTCATCCCTTCACTTTTTATACCCAGCCCCCTAAACCTCCTCCTCTCTGACAGCTGTGAGTCTGTTCTCTGTATCTGTGAGTCTGTCTGTACTTTTTGTTTGTTTATTTTGTTCATTAATTTCCACATATGAGTGAAATCATTTGGCAATTGTCTTTCTCTGACTAGCTTATTTTGCTTAGAACGATACTCTCCAGGTCCATCCGTGCTTTCACAAAAGGTAAAGCTTCCTTCTTTTTAACAGACAAGTGATATTCTACTGTGTAAATGCGCCACAGCTTTTTTATCCACTCATCTACTGATGGGCACTTGGGCTGCTTTCAAATCTTAGTTACTATAAATAATGCTGAAATAAACATAGCGGTCCATATATTCTTTCAAAATAGTGTTTCAAGTTTCTTTGAACATATTCCCAGAAATGGAATCGCTGAGTCATAATGCAGTTTCATTTTTAATTTTTTGAGGTATCTCCATACTGCTTTCCACAGTGGCTGCACCAGTCTGCATTCCCAGCAACAGTGCCCTAGGGTTCCCTTTTCTCTGCATCCTCACCAACACTTTTTGTTTGTTGATTTATTGATGGTAGTCATTCTGACAGGTGTGAGGTGATACACCATTTTCTAACTAATTCTAAAATATATGAATACTAAGGATAAATGAGCTCTTGATTTCCTTTTTTATATCAGAGAACCCACTTTCAAATAGTCTTAGGAAACTGTGTGAAATAGATACAGCGTTGCTGTACAGGTGACGTGGGGCTGGGGCAGCAGAAAAGTGTCAGCAAGGGAGAAGACACTCGCAGAAAGAGTGAAAGGGAGAAACAGAGAGGTGTAATCACCCACGTGAACAGAGAACACATCATCTATATTTATCATGCACCAGGGAGTTGATGGGAAAACCTGATTTACTCCTTTTCTCCCTCCCTCTTGCTAACTCATTAAAGAAGTCTTAAACCACAGAGTGTGTGCCCAGATCTAATTCAGTCTGATATGCATGAAAAGCCAGGAAAGCCAAGACTATTTTATTACTGAGTGCTGTTATGCTAGAGTTGCAGGGATGTAGGAGGACCCCTAGTTCAATCCTTCTCAAACTTGAATATGCAAAACAATCAACTGAAGGTCTGATTCAAAATGCATTTCTGGTTGGGGCCCAGGTTCTGCATTTCTGATCATCTCCCAAGGGATGCCTGTACTGCTGCTCCAGGGAATACTCTCACAGGGGTGTCCAACCCGCTGCCTGTGGGCTGCATGCGGCCCAGGAGGGCTATGAACGCAGACCAACACTAAATTGTAAATTTACTTAAAACCTTTTTGTTTTGCTCAGCAGTTTTTGTTAGTGTTCGTGTATTTCATGTGTGGCCCAAGACAGCTCTTCTTCCAGTGTGGCCCAGAGATACCAAAAGGTTGGACACCCCTGTGAATCTGGCTTACTTTGCTATTTTAGAGACAAATTTCTTGAGACTTAAAGATGTGAGGACTTCTATTCTAGCCACGTGTATGGACGACTATCTGACCAGAAACCTACTCCCAATACACATGTGCGCACGTGCACATGCATGCGCGAGCAGGCACAACTACCTGGATACTGGATGAAATGTAGTGGATATCCTATTAGGGACACAACTGAGTTGGCAGTGAGAAAGGAAATCTCAAGGAACACGAAGGAAAGAACCCAAAACAAGGGTGTAAGTGTGTGGACAGCCCTGGAACACACTGAGAATGGCTCATCAATTTTCTAAATGAGTTTCAGAGAGGGAAAGTGTCTTGCTCGAAGTTATGTTTTTGGGAATCCAGTGTAAACACTTGTGTCATTGTCCAATAGAACCTATTTTGACAAATGACAATTGGGAGACCTGAATACCAGAGAGTAAAACTCACTATAATGCTACTATGGTTTAAGAAAATACACAACAGTAATAGACACATATATCAGTAGATCAGCACAGAGAGTGAAAACAGAATTAAATGTAAACATAACTATGTATTTTCTTAGTATCTGAATAGTCTGCATTTCAAGTCAGAAAGAAAAGGAAAAGGATGGATCATTTAATAAATGGTCATTGGACAACTGACTTTCCTTTGAAAGAAATCACTATAGGCATACAATATGCAATGGTACATTATAGTCAATAAACAAACAATTCAAGTAAATTATAGTGAAAAATTAAAATAACTATGAGAAAAAATTTTTAATTCTTTGCATAAATCTTGGGATTCCAGAAGCCCAGAATCACCACAAGAGGACCAATTTAACTATATACCTATAGAAACTTCTGCACTGCCAAAGTCACTCAAAACGAAGTCACAGAAGAAAGAATAATATAGGAGAAAACAGTATAACCCTTATTGATAAAGGGTTACTGTAACTAATAGGCAAAATCTCAGTACATTAAGAAAAACCCAAACAGTTCATGTAAAAAAGTTTAAGAAACACAAACAGATGGCTTGGAGAAGAAATGCAGACGGGAAACCTAAGAGTAGTCAGGGGAATGCAAATTGGGACTGCAATGTCCACTCCGCTTGATTGGTGGCATTGGTCTTAGGTTTTGGATTGGTAAACTCACCAGAGAAAGAACAGGCTTTATTCAGCACCAAGTTTATTTCACTTTATGAAAGGACAAATAAAAGGCAGCAACAAATTATTCATGATACCGATATTATAGGGTCTTTTGACTATTAGGCACAGCTTGCAAAATCCTCAAATCACGACACACTCAGGTTGTATGGTCACAAGAGACAAAGCTGAGCTTTGGAAACCATCAGTCCTGGATCGTCGCCCACAGTTATGAATACCTTGTAAGCACACCACTGTCTTGGTACATCACGCACGAATAGGTTCCCCATATCTCATCAATGTCATTTAATTGTTACTTAAAAGATCATCTTGATGATAATGTATAGGTGCTTGTGCAAGTACACAGTCTTCAAGCTGCTTATCATTTATCTTAGATTTGCTACAGGTACAGTTCTAGTTGTTAGTTTCACAAGGATATAATGAATAGTCAAATACATATACATGTGCATATGTCTCTCTATATATGTATATGTATATGTATATATACATATATAGAGAGAGACATGTATATATGTATACATGTATTTATATGAAAAAGTATAAATAAATATATGCCAGATTGTTCTGGAAAGAAGAAATTTAGTTTTACTTTATAAACAATTTTATTTTTCTTTTAATTGTTATAGCAAACATGCTACTTTTGAGTTTTATTTTAAAAAATAGTTGGTTTCTGGGACTTTTGTAAAGGAAATAACAGCATCAGCTAACACTAAATCTGACCTGCAAAACTGACTACAGG
>VMDR010029773.1:0-12611 GCA_007922815.1 Macrotus californicus
GGAAAATAATTTGGCTTCGTGCTGTGAACTGAATATTTGCATACCTTCCTACTCCAGAATTTCATTCCTAAGAGTATATATATTTCAGAGACACTCTTGCCTGCACGGACCAGAAGATTTATACAAGAATGTTCACAGCAGCATCATTCATAATAGCAAAAAGAACAGCCTAGATCCCCATTAACAGGAAATGGGTAAATGGTGGGCCAGCTAACTGTGGCATATACTGAATATTCCACACAGCAGTAAAAATGAACGGCAATGTGGATGCATTTTAGAAACATAATATGGAATTCAAAACAAGCAAGTTTTAGAAAACTACATATAGTATAACATTTCAATAATATTCTAAAGAAAGGAAAACTTTATAATGAAGAGATATGTAGCTAAAAGCAAAACAAAAAAAGTGTTTAAAGAAGGAAGGACACTAGATCTTTTGTGATTCAGCTGCAGCCCCTGGCTCCATGCATGGAACCGTGAGTGTCTCTCCAGCATCCTGGCTTTGTCAAGAGTGAATCAGGCCAGACCCACGGTGCAGGTTTCTGGGTTCTCACCATCATACATAAGGCACCTGTGGGAGGTCAGTGTACCGAGTGCTGGATAGAGAAGTCCTGGCTAGAGATTTGAATGAAATAGGCCTGTGGATGAGCACAGGAGTGAAGAGCTGACCAGAGATCAGAGAACAAGAGACAAAGGCTGAAACCCAGCCCTTCTGGGGAGGGCTCTGGCTGCAGTTCTACTTCAATGCCCTTGTATGCCCCAGATCGTCAGTGAAGATGTTGAAGGCACTGACAGACATGCAGCAAACACCAAATCAGGACTTCTCACAGATTCTGTGGAGGCAGGAAATCACATCTAAGGAATTGGATAGTTGAAAATCAAAACCACACACCAGTACACAGCCAGAGAAGTATTCAGCATTACCAATGAAAGAAAATGGTTAAACAGCCATGGCTTGAAAGACTAGATTGTTCATGTATTATTGTTATTCACAGGGAAAAAAGTTACGACCATTAAGTGCAAGTACCTGTAATGTAGGCAAGGACTCAGTATTGTCAGGCTAGGTGATTCGAACTTGACTGTGAGTGGGTCAATTTAAATAACTCCATTAATAAAAAGTTGTTTTGTGTTGAGTTTTGATTGCTTTGCTTCACCCAGGCAAGTGGAAACCTTGCTTTTTGTCCAGGAAAAAGCATGATATGCGTACACGGGAGCTAATGGAGAGCCAGTCTATGGTGAACATAAGCATCAGTGACTGTAAGGGGTAGGTAACAGGGCCATTCCAGTCATAGCCAGGGGCTGCTTGCCTTCTGGCAGCTCTGTTTTAGCTGCATCCTGGTTCCCAGGTGTAGGAGTCCCATGCCTGCCCTGGAAAGGCTTTCAGTTCAACAGCAGCCACAGGACCAGATGGAGAAGTGGCTGAGCCAACAGTCCCTGTAGGCACAGAGCACTGAGGTCTTCCCCAGCAGGTGCTATGGATCCAGCCTGCCACATGAACTTTTCATTTCGGCGGGGCCAAAAAAAGAGAATTATTCAAGAGTTTTTACTAACCTCAAGTGAGGTTACAAGGTAAAGTTTAAACTTGTGTGATCAAGTCAGGGATGACATTCTAGCTGAGTTTTGAAGGTGAACAGAAAGTAATCCACACAGAACCACATAGAAGTAGACACTGGAAGAAACAACAAGGGCAATGGTACAGTTTATTGAATGTTTACCATGTGCCAACCACTATGGTAAGCATTTTACATGCATCACCTCATTCAATCCCCATAACCAATTATGAGACAGGTACTATCATCATCCCTGTTTTTCACAGGAAGGGACTGAGGTGGAGAGATGTGAGGCTACTTGCCCAAGTTCACACATTTGTAAGTAGCTAAGCCAAGTCTGCTTGATTTCAAAGCCTGGGCCCTCTGCCACTCACTCCACTACATCTACATGAGGGTCAATGCTGGTCTAGGTTTCACCAGGACCTCGAAGGAGGCTATGTGATGGATGGCAGTGAGTTGAGGGAAATCGTGCAGTGAAGTCTCAGTGCATGGTTGCGGTGGAGAGCAAGGCAAGCCTGGGCTCGGCAGTCACTCTATGCAGGGCTTGGGAAAGGCAGATTTCCTAGGAATCGGCACATGAGTGCACATTCAAAGACCCCCAGAAGGGATTTTGACTGAGGAAAGGAAAACTCTAAAATAATGAACTGCAGGCTATAAAATTACAAATTATTCCATTGAAAAAAGAAAATGAAATCGGTTTTAATTCGGTTCAACTTGTGTTTGTTGAGTCTAGCATCAATAGAAATCTGTGTGATGCACAGGGAACTCTCTGATGGCCCAGATTTTAGGACACATAAGAACAATTGAAAAAGGGACATGTAATCCTGGATAAAAGTCTGGCTAGAGCCTGTGAGTATAAGGGAGCAAAGAGGCTGAATCTAACAAACAACAAAAAATTCTCTAAAGACAGCAAAATAGAGCTGTTTCTTCTGGGTGGGGACCAGGGGAAGGATGGGCAGGGCAGAGGGAGATGGTGTCACTTTACATGAGGGGAAACCGAAGGATTCTCAGCTCTCAGCTTTTCTGTTTTCTTCATCGAGGCTAATGGTCCTCAATCTAGAAATGTTAAACAATGATCTAGAAAAGGAAATTGAATGTGGATAGGTAAGAAAAACAGGAAAGCAATGAATTCAGGTTTCTAAGCTCCGGTGAAAGATGATACATACATACATACAGAGTCTTGGATGTGGCGTTAGTCTATCAGAATTTGTTGAACAAACCGAATTAACCCTCTGATGTTGAAAAAAAAGTACAGGTACAACCTCAGTCTTCCAAAACTCATGAAGAAGTCCAGAGCCAAAAGACTAGAGATGAGTACATTTTCTACTTTTTGCATGGGAAGGAAACATGAATTGAGCCCTTGTCAAAATTCCAGATAGGATTATTTTTAAAGTTGTACATATTTAGAAAGACATTTAACAATTACTATGGCACCACTGGTGTTTACTGAGAAGCTATGAAAAACAAATGCCGTGTCCTTTTCTGAGTGTGGCTGCGAAGTTTGTAGTGCCAGTGGACAGAGCAGACACCATGAAATCATTTTGTTGCCAAAGCTTCTGATGACAGCCTAACTGACAAGGTATGGAAATGCGGGCTGGAGCGTGCCAGTCAATAGGACCATTTCACTTAGAGGCCGAGAAAGGTCCCTCGGTGGGTCGGATGACTCTGTCCTCAGTCCAGTCCCATTTGACATTTTGTTTTCAACACCACATAAGGGTACAGGATGGCCATTTATCAATTCCACAGAAATCCCAAATCTAGGAAAATGTGTCAAGTGGATAAAATGGTCAAAAGATTTCCTGTGATGGAACAAAAGAAACAAGATATTTAACAAGATACATAGAAAGTCTTGAATTAGGTTAAGAAAAAGATCAGTTGCATAAACAGAACATAAAGCCATGTGTCAGACTCGACCACCCCTGGAGTGAAAAGACCACCTTCGTTTGCCAGCGAGTTGGAATCCAGTGAAGACACGGCTACGAAAAAGGCTTCTGCAATCCCAGGGCTCGGGGTGAAGGTACAAGAGGATCGCTCCACTCTGGGCTATTGATATTTTTATTCTTCATTTTCCTTAAGATGTATCCTGGAAAGTTACAGGGCAGGCAGAGCTGGGCAGCCCTTTTATGACAAAATGATAAATAACCTGGAGGTGCTGACTCTGAAAGAAAAGAACACTTCCGTGGATTGTGAGACCTGTCTTCAAATGTCCGAGTGTCTTTCATGTAAAATACACAGCACGCATTTCCCGTGCTCCTCTGGAGGGCAAAACTGAACTCAGTGGCTAGCAGCCAAACCATCAAAGTCCAACAGAAAGTTTTCAATACTGAAGAGTGCAGTGCCCTGCAGGGAGCTTCTTAGCCAGCCAGGAATGCCACCCTCGATGGGAGGAACAGGAGGCTGCAGGCTAGGGAGGTGCAGGGAATTCCTGCATGTCTCCATGGCTGGAACAGATGACTCCTAAGGGCTCCTCCATGACACATGTATCATTTGAATTATGACCATTACCCTTTACTAAGCTTATACCATGTACCAGATCTGGATTAAGTTCTTTGTGGGGACAGTCCCACTGCATCTTCATACCAGAGGAAGAGACTGAGGTTCAGGGATGCTATGCTAAGTGCTCAAGACTTGACCACACAGTGGTAGGTGGAAGAATGGAAGTTTGATCCCAGGTTTCAGTTCAAAGTATATGCCCTTAACTTCTATGTTATAGATGATTCCTAGTCTATAGATTTCATTCCTCTGCTTATCAGCTCATGTCCTGGAATGCCTTATTCTTGACCTCCTTCTCTCCCTGGAAAACTCTTATTCATCCACTTAGAATGAGCTCACCTGCCGTCTCCTCTCTGGGGTTGTTCCCCACTTCCTCCACACCAGATCGGGTGCTTCTCTTCTGTGTTGTATAGCAAGGGCGTGTCATATTCTATTTGGACATGTGGTGTTGGTTTCGCCCACTGGGCTGCAAGCTCCCAGTTTCCCAAAGAGCTGGAATCAATGTTTATTTATCCCTGTCCCTCAGCACCACCAAAAATGCTTAGGAGATGTTGATACTCAACATGTTTATAAGTTTGTTCACACATTCATTCACTTATTAAGTCAGTCAAGAAACTTAAGAAGGAATAACACCTTACTTATTTCCCTCTCTTCTCTCCCCCTTTAATCCCTCCTGTGTAGGACACATATCATTCTCCTATCCAGCCACCTTTAGTGTCCCTTTGTATTCAATAGAACAGAGTACATGAGCCTTCACATGATGTTCTATGATGAGCTCATCACACACTCCCCAGGCATATCATCCACCCCTCCATGCCTCCTCAGTCCTTCCCAATCTTGGTCCCCACAACCTTCTCCTATCCCCTCCTTTCTGCTCATACTGTTCCCTCTTCTTGTAAAAGTCCTCTCCCATCCTCATTACTTCCTCTGAAAGTATTATCCATTTTTCAACCTCCCAGTTCAAACACTGCCTTCTTGGGAAGCCCATCCTCATGCCCTGACGTGGAAAACCTGCCCTGCTCTTTATTCCCAGAGTCCTTCCTTGCTGCTTTGTGGTGGTGACAGTTTTCTAATGTTCTATTTTATTCTAGCTCTTTGTGCCCATCTGATCCAAAAGATTATTGAACAATAAATACACTTTTTAGCTGGTACTATGCTTTACTATCTCCAAATTTCTTGTGATATGTAGCATTATCTATCACTGTAGCCCAAGTACCTACGGTAGTTCCCAACATCTATTTAAGAAATAGGGATTGTCGAATGAATGAATGAATGAATGAATGAATGAATTCACCAGAAGTTAAGGTTTGCACTGTAGCACCAGTTTGCACATTATCTAAGTATGTAATTTGGGGCTTTGTATATAGATCTCTCTGAACCCCATTTTCCCTATCAATAAAAACATGGTCAAGGAGACAGGGAGAACAGGGAACTCATTTTTATGGATGATTTGCTATGTTATCTGCAAGGCAATGTGCTAGAGGCATTACATACCTTACATGCCTATGAGAAGGAGAGAGGGACGGAGCAAGAGAAAGGAGTGCTACACACACAGTGGAGAGCATGGTTTAGGACAAGGCTCGCTTGAGTTCAAGCTCTGACTCTGCCATTTACTTAATCTCTTAAACTTCTGTTTCTTCAGTTGTCAAGTGGTGATAATAAGGGTGATATTTCCTACTGGTGAGTTTGTTGTGAGGATTAAATGAGATGCTGCATATAAGGCACATAGCCTATTGACCGGCACATAGGAGCTGCATAATAAATAAACAGTAGCTGATTATTATTATTATATTACCTGTATATTGTTCAGTTTAACCAGTGAAGAAGCAGAGACTCCAAATTCTTGCCCAAAGGCACACATATTTTCTGTTGCATTGTTTCCCGCTCTGCCTACTGGACCCTCCAGTATGAATCCTTCTAGAATGCCTATGAGCTTTGCAATATAGCCTGTGTTCTCATTTCAGGGTGAAATTCCAGAAAGCCATCTCCAAGTTGCTGCTTCTCAAATATGCCCAGATTTTAACATTTTGGTATCCAGACATTTAGCATCTAATATTGACTATCTAAAAGCAGTGTCTATTTTCTCATGGTTATTCTTCTGTTTAATAAAGATCGTAATCTAAGTTGTAAGAATATATGGATATCACTTTCTCCTTATGAGTCTGAAAGCTAGTAACATCGCCCACCTCTCCATCATTTGCCTTTTCATTTGCAAAAAATCTAAATGACAGTCACATTCCTTTATGACCAAATGAGCTTCTCTGTCCCACGCAGGAAGCCACACCCTACCTGGGCACTCAGTGGACATGTGATTTTGGAGGAGGAAAAGGAGGAAATGGAAATAGTAACTGGCAGGGTTATTAGGGCTTTCCTGGGTGAAGGATGTGATGCACAAACATATAGAAGTTTTACTGAGAACATACAAATAGACGGGAGAAGACTCCTTTGTGGCAGGACATTATCAAGGGCATATGACCTTGGAATTGAAGTATTCATGCCCTGAACGTCAAAGAGGACCTCCTTTAGAGCATGCGCAGGTGGATTTTATTTGCCAAGTCTCTGACCTTGAGGCATCAACAGGCCATCAGGGAGCTGCTGCCTGCTGAGCCCTTTTTGCTACAAACATGGTCTGTTAAAGTAGCTCCAAAGCAGTTTGATCATGTGGAGAGAAATGCCAATCTAACCCATTTGTCATTGATTTCTTAAGCAGATTCAGGCACACAGGATGAAGCACAGCTTTTGCAGGAATGGTTTAAGCTGGTTCTGGAGAAGAATAAATTAATGCGATATGAGTCGGAGCTGCTGATCATGTAAGTAAGGCAACACAGATAACAGTGAGTCCTGAACGCAAAGCGGGGCGAGCGTGGGGTGGCTCACCCTCCTAGGTTGCAGTCCCAGGATTTTTTCTTCTTGTGCATACAGAAGTGTGATTGAGGCAAATTGATATTTGATGTCTTGCATATCATGCTGGCATTAGTGCAGAGAATCTTCAGTTGTCTATTCTCTCTGTGAAGTCCTATAGCTAAAATAAATTTCAGGTAATGGGACTGGAGCTGCAGGGCATTTGGAAAAAGTATTTTCAATCCATGCCTGTCACCTAGACCAAGGGACCCACCTGCAATCACATGGCTGCAATGGGGAAGCATTTTCTGGCCTCTGTCATATTGCCCCCTAAATAGAGAAGAGTTTTGGCCTGTCATTGCTTCCCCACCCCCTGGACTATTCCAGTCATTTCTTTATGATCCTTCAGTAAAAGGTAGCATGAATAGCCTTCCCTAAACCTGCTGTGGGCACATCTCAACCTTCAGCTGCTCCCCATCATCTCCTGAGTTCAGCAATCTCAGCAGTCCTTCTCAGCACCCTCAATGACTCCTGCAGCAGCAAAACCTTCAGTTTAGAGATATTCCAGTTTTAATAAGGCAAGAAGAATGCAGTAGCTTCTGTCAATGGGCTTATTTGTCAATATGTCTACACAGATCTCTAGTACTTTAAGGGTTGAATGCTATCTCATCCCTAGGGCTCAAGAACTAGAATTAGAAGATCATCAAAGTAGACTGCAGCAGAAATTAAGAGAGAAAATGCTCAAGGAAGGTGAGTATAGTGATACATTTTGGGTCCTTGTTAAAGACATTTTCCCCCAGAAAGACACCTGTGGAAATCCCACAGCAGCATGCCCCCCCCCTGCCTGGGAGTCAGCAGGGAGTGCGAAGCCAGCCTTCCCTCTGCCCACCACCACCAGCACATCAAATCCCTATTTCGCTTCATTCACTTGGGCTAGGAGAGTGGCACTTTTCTCCATCCCAGGTGTGAACAGGACACAAAGTCATTCATCCACGCATTCATTCACTTATCCATTCACTCCTTTAACAAGTATTTATGGAGAATCTAGTGTGTGCCTGGCATATGGAGAAGATCCATTGTGCCCTGTGGTCTCCCTGCGGGGACCAGTACCCAGTGCAGTCATCATGGTGCAGTGACGTGACGGCTGCAACACAGGTGCTTGGGGACCACAGAGGAGATGCTAAAGGAAACATCCTTCCCAGCACCAGGCGTTGTATGTAAGAAAAGTTTTACTCACCATGAAGGACAGAGAATTGAAATAAGCTCAGGTGACACGATATACTGATTTATACATTCATTGGCTCTAGCCAGCCTGGCAGGCTCACTCTGTTTTGCACCTGTGTGTTTATGGGGGCAGATCCATGCATGGCTTTCTTACATTAAGACCTAGGTCTAGTCCTGGCTGGTGTGGCTTAGTTGGTTGGATTGTCATCCCATAAACCAAAAGGTTAGGTGTTCGATTCTCAACCAAGGCACATACCTTGGATGTGGGTTCAATTCCCAGTTGGGGCAGGTATGGGAGACAACCAACTGATGTTTCTCTCTCACATCAATGTTTCTTGCTCTCTCCCCCTTCCTTCCTCCTTAAAAATCAATAAACATATTTCTAATTTTTTTAAAGACCTAAATCTAAAACACAAGTCAAATAATTTATCTATATGCCATGGACAGAACATTGTACCTACCATGGTGTTGCCTGGTCCAGGGCAAGCACTTCGTAACCATTAGATATCATCATCATGAATATTTTTGTTTAGGTATTTCACCCCCATTTTACAGATTAGAAAACTGAGTCTGAGATCTTAAGTGTGCTCAAGGTAAATCATAGGGCTAAGATTAAAGAACAAATTACCACAGACTCAGGTTCTCCTGTTAGTAATGATTTGTAGACTGTTTCTTTATAGCAACAGAGTTTTATTTCTAACAAAATCCTTATAGAGCTATACTATATAGTTGGAAAGTGTTCAACAAATGAAATTAAGACAGAAATTTAATTTTTTTCTGTGTTGATTATCAAATAAGGAGCACCCAAACTGGAATACACCTAAATTAACAAACCATAGTAGAGAACTAATATCTGATTTATACATCTGATAACAATTTTAATTTCTTCTGTTTCAGGGTGGGAAAATAAATACGACCAAAGACTTTATTAGCCAGCCTTCAAATTTTTTTTTAAAAATTGTTACTAAGGAGTGATGGTCATACCTTTTCTCCTCTCAGGTGTACAAAAAAGTATGTAGCTTATTCATTCTGTCTGTACCTAAGCTCATCTTCCAGAAGAGCTTCATCCCACTAATTAACAAGACAAAAAAAAAGAACTTTATATATCCTTCTCTGGTAAACTTAGTCTGATGCAATATTTTAAACAGTCCCTGTAGGAAATGCTCAGTCTCTTTGGAATGAAAATGTTCAATCTTGCAGATGGCTACCCCTTCCTTTTGCTTTTCTCCCTAAGGTGACTGCTGAGTAATGGGGAGAGGCTTGTTTGTGTGACTTTCTGGCATTGGGAATCTGCATGGGTTGTGCTGAGGCACTGAGTCCCCTCCCAGCTATCTCCAGCCTCTTCTGCCATTTGCAGCTAAGGTGTGTGGTTGGTGTAACCTGCAGCCTGCCATTCTCTTGGCATGCTTGGAGCCTGGTGGCGTTCCCTGGCTCACCGGCCTCTCTTCAGCACGTCCTCCAAGTCAGCGTGGCCAGACAGTTCCCCATCCAGTCTCCACTGTGGGCCACTTCACTCCTTATCGGCAGGGAGCCCCAGGGGGCCCACTGGTCAGCCCTTGTAGACTCCACCCATGCCACACACAGCTGATCAAGATCTGGGGAGTCACACTCATGCCCTAGTTGTCTGCCCAACCACCAAGTACTGCCCCTTCCAGCTGGCTTCTTCCCGGAGTTCCAAACAAGAGACAAGGCAAGAATCCTTAGGCCCCCACGTTCTTAGCAAATAGTAAGACATTTCCTGCCCCCTTGGGGGTTTCTAAGGTCCATCGTGGAGAGGCTGGAACACAGAGGGAGCTCTCATGTGCTGCAAAGGGAATGGTGCTTCTTTATTTCTCTGTTGTCATAGGTACCTTCATGCTGACCTCGCCTCAGAGCCAAGCCTGATGTGAGAGATAGTGGCCCCTTCTCCACTCTGGGATGGGGCTGTCTGACTAGTCCTGGGGTGTTTAATGGAAGGGGCTAATGGAATTTGTGAAGTCCTGCCCCAGGGCAATAATCTGGCCCACAAGACTTAAATTTGGCTTTAAAATCCTATTTCGAATGTCAGAAAGTCATTACTGCAGTACCGGTTTCTTACTCTTTCCCTGGCTTTTGTAACAGTCTCATCTCCCCCAGGCCATCGGGTATCTCTGGCTACTTAAGAAGAAGGTCACCGACTCCAAAAGGCTAAAGGGAAGAAAAGCAGTCATGGTTTGGAAACATCCTCCTATTGTGCAGCTATAGCCTCACTTCTGCCCTAAAGGGCTACAATTTGTCATTAACTACAAACTGAAAAAGGGTTCTGGTCATTGAAATACTAGCCACTGGTGTAGTTTCCTTAGAAACTCTTCTTGCTGTAGCTCAGACATGTTTAGAGAAAACAGCCTTTCTGCTGTTTGTGGGATTTTTTTCAGAAGAGGGGAGGTGGTAGACCTTGGTAGGGCTTGGCTGGTATTAGCTTCTTTTTCTCACAAAGGGGTTCTCTCCTGTCACTTTGTATATATTCTCAAGATGGAAAGTGAGCTGACTGCAGCACAAAGCATCCGCCGTTCTAATGTGTGGCTTGGAGAGCAGTCCCCTGGTGTTCAATTCATTTCCTTGTTTTCTCTATGGAAATTAAAGGGCAGAACAAGTCCAGAACAATCAAGAATGCAGAGGTCAAGAGTTCTCTCGGGGCCAGATCTTACCTGAGGTCCAATGTTTTCTTTTGCTTTCTTTAGAGAGCCAGAAAGATGAGAATGATCGAAACGAGGAGCAAGAAATATTCACCGAGATGATGCAAGTGATTGAGCAGAGGGACAAACTCGTGGATTCCTTGGAGGAACAACGCATAAAAGAAAAGGCTGAAGACCAGCACTTTGAAAGCTTCATATTCTCCAGGGGCTGTCAGCTGAGCAGGACGTGAGCAGGAGCCCTGTCCCTCGAAGCCAGCCAAGGACGGGATCCGGCCGTCACACCACACACACTCCTGTTGCCTTTTGCAGAGTTTGTCATACCTGCAACTTAAGTTATACCATACTGCAATATGTTTGCAAAAATGAAAATTCTCTTGTATGTGCTACTGCTGCCCCAGATTCTTCCAGAGATCGCAGTGAAGAAAACACAAAGACGCTTTTAAAATTGGCAGTCAACTTCAGGTCTCTCTGATTGGAGGTGACCTTGGCAGATGACCAGCATTGTTTTCCCTAGAAATTGACACAGAGATTGACTTTCCTTCTGCTTTTTATCATTTCTCAGCCCAATTCATTGAGTTGCACATCTTAAGATTTTGAAGAAGCTGCCTTTCATTAATATATCCATATTTGCCCTTTTTATTTTTTTTTTTGCATGGATGACTGGTTTCCAAATGTCAGAAGGAAGCAGCAGCAGTTTAAAGATTAGGTTAATACTTAAATTGTGTTTCCAGAGAAAGAGGAGAAACCTTGAGATTACTGATTACATAAAGCAAATAACTCACATAGCAGGTGTTAATTCAATCCAGGGCGAATTTAATTTACCAGGTGTATTTATAAGCCTTAATATAATATACATAAGCAATGAGAGTTTAATAGAACAGTTGAGCCTTAATTTTATTAAAAAAGAAAGAAAAAGAGAAAGGAAATAAAACTTTAACTTTATACCAGCAGGGTCATTAGTTTTCACCAAGTACTGTTGGCCTAGAAAAGCTTTTTATTCTCCAAGTACTGTCCTTATGGCCCCTGGAACATACTGGAAAGCGTTTTTTAGAAAGTGAATAATTTTTAAACAACTGTTGGAAATGGCAAACAGGGACACTCTTCCATTTGTTGACAAAATATGGGTGAGGTTGGCGCTGCTGTAGAAATGAACACATTAGTGATGCCAGGTAAGCACTGTGTCCTGGTGGTGGTGGTGGGCCCAGCACAGAGGTGACTGTGAGACTCTGCAGGGACTGCCCAGGAACCCCACAGGACAAGGACAAAACCACTTCTGACTTCAGGGTGAAGCTGAGTGCAGTGACCCCATCTACCAAGTCCCAAACTGGGTCATGGATCTTTTTCAATGACATTTTCAAGGTACAGGAAAGCTCGAGATGGATTTTATGCACTGATGTGGAATTCCTGGGATGTTTTGATAGTTCATATGGAACCAAAGAAAAGATTTCAAGTGGGAATATGTGGTCATAAAGTATTTGACTGTTTTCCCTTCATGGGATTCTTTGAAGATTCAGGCTGTCATTGATGAGAGACAGACAGAAGAACCCTTTGCTGTTGTGTGTTTGGCCTGGCTCATTTCTCCAAGTGTTTAACTGTGTCATGGACATAAGGTGCTTTACGAAAGTCGGTTTTGACTGAAGACCTAACTTCCCTCAGTGTAAGTTGACCCATGAACCGCTTCTGTCTGAGGTGGTGTCTGCGTTCCCCAATGTGGCCCGCTGACAAGCCAGAAATTAGAAGTGTAACTGGATTTCCTGAGTCAGCCAATGTTTTGGGCCATATTCAAATGCAATCTTTCCATGGTGTATAAGTTCCTAAGATTGTAGGGTTTTCCTTCTTTCTTTCTTTT
>VMDR010029774.1:0-12620 GCA_007922815.1 Macrotus californicus
AGGGGAGTAAGTGGGGAGAGAGAGGTAAAAGGTACAGGGAATAAGAAGCATAAATGGTAGGTAGAAGATAGACAGGGGGAGGTTAAGAATAGTATAGGAAATGTAGAAGCCAAAGAACTTATATATACGACCCATGGACATTAACTAAAGAGGGGGAATGTGGGTGGGAAGGGGTGTGCACGGTGGAGGGGAATATAGGGGGAGAAATGGGACAACTGTAATGGCATAATCAATAAAATATATTAAAAAAAAAGAAACCTATGTATCACTGGCTGTATCACTATCTTTATTGTGGTGACTGTTTCATGAGTCTATACCTAGGTCAAAACTTTTTAAATTGTGCACTTTAAATATGTGCAGTTTAGCCCTGACTGGCATGGCTCAGTTGCTTGGACATCACCCCACAAAGTGAAGGTGACCGGTTTGATTTGCAGTCAGGGCACATGCCTAGGTACCAGGTTCGGGTAGGGGCAACAGTAGGGGCAACTGATCAATGTTTCTCTCCCTCTCTTCCCCCTCCCTTCCCTTCTCTCTAGAAAAATAATTAAAAATAAATAGATAATATAAACAAATAAATATGTGCAGTTTATTGCATGTCAATTGTACCTCCTAGATCTGTCTGGTTAAAAAGGAATATAGGCTACTAATACATCCAACAAGATGGCTAAATCTCAAAATTATTATACTAAATAAAAAAAAGCAAGACACAAAATGCTACACACTATATGATGTTATTTATATATTATTATAGAAAAGCAACATTAGGGACAGAGGGGGGATAAAAAGAGGGCTGACTGCTAAAGGGTATAAGGGAGTCTGAGGGGGTACAAAAAATGTTCTATATCTTCATTGTGGTAGTGGTTACACAAAGGCATACATTTGTCAAACTCATTGCAGTATAATATGCTTAAAAATGGGTTTTACTCAATGTAAATTATATCTCAATATAATTATCTCAATGTAATTATATCTCAATATTAATAAATTATATCCCTATTAAATTGAAAATAAAGCATTCATATGTCATCTCTTGTGTAACCTGCTCCAGGAAAAGTTAGTGGGGCATTTGCTAGATTTCTATAATCTTTCTCCAGTGCTCAACATTTGCATTTATCACAGTGAGTAATAATAATTTCATTCATATCCCCAGCCAGACATGAAAATCTTAGGAGAGAATTGTTTCTAGCCATTGCTTGATCCCAATATAAAATTCAATGCTTGAAAATGAGGTTCTCAACACACATTTTCACTTTAATGGTATTTCACCTTCCTTCTCCATTACAATGACTAATTTATTAAGTGAATACATCCACATTAAGCTTGTATTTAAGGCCCAATTTAAAAAGTGGGCCAGAATAACAGAGTTTATAAGAATGGCAGAGAAAGAACAAGATACATTAAATTGTTGCATGTTGGGTCAGCAGATTAGAAAAGATTTTGAGGGTGGTATTTGAGCAAAGACCTGCAAAGTAGGTGGAAGTTGGCTAGATTGATGAGGGAAAAATAACGGAGATGGTGGCTGAGTGTTTCAAACAGGAGAAACAACTCACTTTTGAAAGCACCATACATGGTGCCTTTGAGGAACTAAAAGATTTATTCCAGTTAAAGATTAAAGTGTGGGATCTCAAGAATAGAGATAAGGCTTGGAATAGAAGTCACATAGGGTCTAGAGATGTGAAGACACTTGGACTTCAGGCAAAGAACATTAGGAAGTTAACAAATTGTTTTAAATGGAGGGGGAAATGATCAAATTGGCTTTTTCTACATCACTCTACTATCAGGGGAATTGATTAGAGGCTAGGAAGATATGGAAACGGGAGCAGTCGGTTGTTACAAAAATTCAGGTTAGAAATAATAACCAGTTTGCTGAGAATTAGCTCAAATTAGGGAAACAATAGTCTTCTTATGTACCTAATAACCTCACAACGACCAAATAAAGTTTAGTTCTGCCACACAAAATTTTAAAACATGACCAACTTGTAGAAATATAATAGCTAAAAAACTATAAATCTGTAATAACCATGATCAAATCACAGCTTCCCGTACAATCCTAAATAACACAAGCTTCAATCCCTCATCTTCCACACTTGGCTGTTCCTAAATTCAGTTTAAAGAGCTTCAGAGCATCTCTAGAATCTATTCTATCCTCTTCACATTTTTATTGTGACTGGATTGTTGTGAAACCTCCCTACTATTTCCCTGCCTCTTGTCTCTCCCTGTTTAATCCATCCTCCAAAATGCTGTCAATTAATCTGAAGAAGAAAAAAAAGAGAGAGGCAGCTTTTATAACCCAATCTACTATAGACTTTTGGTGGTTCTTCATTGCCCAAATGTTGTAGCTCAAATCTTTGTAATCGACATTCAAGAATATCAGAATCTAGTCTAGTATTCCTTCCCCACTTCATCTCTTGTTATTCCACCTATTCCACACGTAATATCCTCCGCCCCAGACATTTTTCTGATTTTTTTCTATGCAGCAAGTTCTAATCTGGAAGTCATTAACTACTCCATGAAATCTCTCCAGGCTTTTCAAACTATCCTTTGTGCTTCCGTTTCCCATGGTATTTCTATATATAAATTAATGCAATAGTTATCACCTTATGATGTAGAAGGTGATATGAGTTTTTCTTCCAAGTAAATTATTTGTGTTTGAGGGTGAAGATGCTGCATTTTTACACCTGTATTCCAGCACCTAGTACAGTGTATATAAGTTAATTCCTGCTAACCTAATATACATCAATTATTTGCAACCTATGGCCATGACATAAGAAAGTCAAGAACATAAGCAAAGCAAACTCAATATGCAATCATAGGAGAACAACACTCAAAGATTCAAAATATTAGAAATAACTAAATTACCAGGCCTAGTGATGTTATCAGCCAACACTTTCAAGTGATAGGGACACAATGCTTAGATGTCCATGACACTTTGCTATCATAGATAAATGTGATTCTTCTATATTAAAATAGAATGCAGAGAACATCCCAAACATTCAATAAATAACATGCTTGGTTTAAATAATACAAGAATTATTCCACATGTACTTTGAGAGTAAGGACCCTTATTCTCATTTACCACCTTTAAACTAAGGTAAAGACATTAATTAACTTGCTTGGCGCACACAGCTGTGAGAAGGCAGAGTTGAGATTGCACAGAGGTTTCAATGATTGCAAAACCCTTGTTCTGACCATTGGACTATATGGAGGATGATCCTTGTATAGGCTGCCTAGCTAAAAGCTCCATGAAGTCAGGGACTATGTCTATCTTATTCATTATTTTTTCTCCAAGGCCTGTTAGAGGCCTTGGTCAGGTTTCTAGGGACCCATAAAAACTTGAAGTCATATACAATTTGTTTGTGTATATAAATAAAATTTCTCTAGGGAGAGGGTCAATAAAAACAGGTGACACATTAAGAACTTACTATAAATCAAGCTGTGTTTAAGATGCTTTAGTCATTCCATCACAAGTATAACAACAACACAAAATACATACTAGGTATTCAATAAATGTCAGGCATTGTTCTAAGGGTCTTCATGTATTAACATATTTAATCATCATACCCAGTGAGGGCCTGTGTGGCCGCTCTTCCACATGAGATAGGTATAATAATCACATACCCTTTAAAAATGAGGGAATTGGGCCTCAAAAAGTTGAACTTGCCCAAGTCCCCCATCCTCTGCCCCCTTTTAGTAAATAGCTTGGCAGGAACATAAACCTCCCTATGTGACAGTAAAGATTTCTCTCTTGGCTTTTATGTGCCATGAGTTGGTCATCCTCAAAGGCCTTCATTTCCCCAAATGTTAAGATACACACACACACAAATGAACTTCTTATGCATTTTCCAGAAAAACATCTTGATAAAACCAAAGGTTTTCACAACAACAAAACATCAGAGGCTCTGGGTTAAGTCTCCCGTGTGGAGAACACACTGCATCATCCTGCATTAAATACGAGGTAGGAAAGACAAGCAGTAAGTAAGGCAGGTCTCTTCTTTAAAGTGTACCCATAATGAATGGGCAAGACAGTGTTAAGTTCCAAAGGTATTTATGTAAGTATCTGAATACGTATACCTGTAGCTCCTGACACATCAGGAGCCAGGTGCTGAGGCCCTTACAGACATATTGCAACCTAGAAAAGCATGCCCCGCCCTTCTGCCCCAAGAATACCCAGCCAAGCACAAGGGGACATGGCTTGGCATGTGGGTCTGGTTAAGGTTCAGATCTTTATTTCCCCCTCAGTTGGGCACCCCTATCCAGTTAGTGACTGATGACCATGTGGGAACAGCCTGGTTACTTTCATGGCTTAGAGCCACAGTGCCTGGATTTGAATCTCCAGTTTTATCCCTCATAGATGTGTGACCTTAGTCAACTTTTTAAAATTATGCTTCATTTTTCCCACTCGGAAATTGGAAGAATGTCAGCATGAACTGCACAGGGTTTTTTAAATAATTTTTTTTAAAAAAGGTTACCAATGGCTTAGAACACAATGTAGCACATATTAAAGATTCAATAAGTATTAGCCATATATATATATATATATATATATATATATATATATATATATATATATATATATATATAATGAATATTGCAAATAGTTTGTTCAGCTATAAGAGTAAACCATAGTTGAAGTGTCCTTGTGTCTGTACATGAGCTGATTAATATCAATAGGTAAAAGTTCTCAGGGGGAGGGTAGAGGTAAGTGATTCTACAAGGAGGTATCATTATACATTCACGTTTTTTTGTTTTGTTTTGTTTTGTTTTGTTTTTTTCATCTACAGTTTCTTAAGGACCTAAAGTTCTGGTATCTCATTTAAAACCGTGTTTTCATTCCCAGGGAACTGAATCTTTTTTTATGAAGGTGGCAAGCATATAAGTCAAGAGCCACAAAATCACAACAGTGACTAATAGACACACTGTAGTCACACGTTTGCAACATAGACATTCTCATTTCCAGGTACCAGGACTTCCAGCCGTTCTGTAAATGGATAGATGACTACTAATTCAGTGGCATCTTTTAGAAGTTCCAAATAACATAGCCTTTTGAAATGCACTTAATTCCCCTTCTACTTTATTATACTTTTAAAGCAAAATTCTCAGACTCTCCAATCAGATGTTCTAAGTCTGGTTCATATAATTCCTAAATATTAAACCAGAACAATGAGAAATAAATTTTTCAACTATCAAATGCTCAAGATCTTATATTGTTATTACCCATTGTTGGCAAGAGCATGGTCAATATACTGTGTCTATTGAGGAAGGCTCTTTGCAATATTTACCAAATTTAAAGTGAACATCCCCTGGAGCCAGCAAGCCTCTCAGGATAAAGAGCCTGTAGTACCCATGCAAAGGTGATGTACACAGATATTGACAGCACCACCATTTGTAATAGTGAGGAACTGGAAAAGCCAAGTGAATATTCCAGCATTCTGGGGATATTGGCTGGCTGCTTTGGGTAGATACACTTGTGAAAGAAAGAATTTTTCATTTATTGACAAATAATATTTGAAAATTACTAAAGAAAATTAAACTTCAGAATGCTGGTCTGATATGAACCATTATCCAATTGTTTGAAGTAATGAAAGAAGAATTCCTGTGGTTTTATAGACGGAGAGACACAAACCCGACTGGCAACGGTGGCATGGAGTGGGACAGGGAAGGGTTCACTTTATATTTTACTATAATTGTCATGTGGCTTTATAAGCCAGTAGTCCTTTCAAAATTCGTATAAATAACAAGAATTTTTAAAAGAAACATGGAACTCAAAAATAAAGCTATTATTTACATGTAAGTATTATGAAAAGTCTTAGCAATTTCCAAAGTTAATTTGTGTTATCTTATATTCTTATAATTTCAGTTGCAGAATAAAATACTTGTGAGATGTTAACAGTCACACTTTAGTGAAAGGGTTGCACTACCTTCATGAAGCATGTTGAGAAAAATTCCATATTTGTAGGTCTATAAATGAACTGTAGGAAGAATGGAAGAAGAGAACCAAAAGCTTTTAATTCCCACTCTACCTTGAAAAGTGAAAAGTGAGTAGTTTAGACCACTGCCCAACTCCCTCTCTTCCACTCCCTCCCCCAAATGGTACCAGAGTAGTGCCCAGCCCTACACTTGGCTTCTGACTCCAAAGGCACAATAAAAACACTGTGGATGCTCAGAGAGAAAGAGGAGGTGCAGTGGGAAGGTGGGGACTGCGGTATTACTGCAGAAAAATGGTGATAGATGGAAAGAAAGAATATTTTAATAATAGATAAATGCTTGTACACAGAGAGAAAAAAAACGTGTAAAATGAGTGGAAAACTGGGATGAAGTAACAAAACCAAAACAGGAATCCTTCTATCAGTGAAGCAGATATTTAATTTCCAGGGCCTCCCATGTAATTGAGGGTGTCCGTACTCTGTACCCTTCAGCTCTAGCCCTGGTCTGAAAGCTAACTGGAGATTGACTGCATGTTGGACAGGGGCCTTTGATTGTTTGGAGCACATAGCACATCAGGTATGAAGCACTTATACATTCAGTTCGAAAGTCTTATCACTGATAGCTTATCCCGTTAGACGTGGAACAACGATCGCTTAACTAGCACATTTTTAAAACAAGCTTGCAAAGGACATTTCTTCCTAAAGGAAGCTAAATGATTTAAATAAACCTATCTATCATCTATCTATAGATAGATATACACATATACATATATACACACATATACTTGTAGGTGAGTATATATTTATGTATATGTAGGTAAATACATGTGTTTATGTGCATGTAGGTAAATTCACACACACGTTTCTTCCTATAATCTCTCCAGCATTGTCACAGGAAGATGCCCACTCTCAAAATGTCTCTGAGAGAACGGTTGGAAGCTGAGACTAGTGCCAAGGCCTTGGGGTGATGCTCCAGGACCCTCACAAACCTCCACTGTCCGCAGGCATCCAGAGGCCCTAGCCTTGCCCCAAGCCACAAAAACTCCGCCGAAGCCCCCAGAGACCTGGTAGCCACGTGACCCGTTGATGGAGATCAAAGTTTTCTCTCCAAAAAATCTAACTTTCACTTGTCCTGGCAGAGTGGCCCGCGAGGACCCCCACTGCCTCTCCTCCAGCCCTTTCTTCTTCGGTTCCGCAGGCTGCGGGAGGCCTCGGGCATCTGCTTTCAACCTGACAGGCTTAGGGGGCCCCGGGCTTGGCCCCTCCGGGGCGGCGCCCCTCCTCCCGCCGCCTGAGGGGCTAGGAGACTAGCAGAGCGCTGGGGACGCAGACTTAGCCCCAGCGCGGTGCCCCGTGGTGACACTTACCTGCGCGGAGCCGCTCCGGGAGCTCCCGAGTCGCAGTCAGCTGCTCGCTGGCCGCCGCATCTCGGAGTCGTAGGTCCCCCACCCACCCCAGCAACAGCGTCCCGGCCACACTTTTCGGAGCCTGGGAAGTTGGCCCAAGGCGCAGAGGTGGAGGGTGGGGGTGGGGCTGCGCGCTTGGGGAGAGGAGGCTCAAGGATGTGGTTGTTGTTTGTTTGTTTGTTTGTTGTTCCCGATCGCTGGCAGAGACTTTAGACCATATGCTGGGAGGATATTAGCTTTGCTGGATGGCGACAAGACAGCGGCCTGACTCTCAGAGTCCGATCGATTTACTGAACAAACTGAAACGTGGGTGGGGATGTTAAACAGTAACCAGCAACCTCGGTGAGAACTGAAAGCAGCGAGGCCGCGCTCGTTTCCCTGTTCCCAGGGCCCGGCGATCCGCGGGAGAGCCAGCTCGTCCCTACCCTGGCCTCCGCTAACCATGGCGGCTCTCCGGCCTTACAGAGGCCGCGGGGCCACAAGTGCCACACGCACGTGCCTACTGTCTACCGCCAGGGCGAGGCGCCCGCGGCTCGACCATTTGGGGCCGGAGTTATAGCCCCAGCCTTCCGCACCCGGATGCCCCGCCAGGTGCCGCCGGCAGCCAAGGCGCAGAGCCGTCCCCTTACTGGATACCGTCCCCTCCCATGCCCGGGTTGCTCGTAGGCTAGGGTGGTGTCAAACCTGCGGCAGTGCGCGATGCCTGGGGGAAGCCTGTCGACCCCAGAATGCAGATATAATTCCGAGCCAATGAGGTCCAGGAAAGGGCCGGAAGTGTTATTAAAGGGAATTTAACAGGTTCCTAGGGACAACTCTGCAGCCACAACACTAGGGGAACCCGCAACCATTTCATTAAGCTGCACCTAAGGCGCTGGGCTTCACTTCTGCCCGAGGCTTGGGCGAGAGGGAAGAAGGAGAAGAGTTCCAAGTCCTGGGCCAATGCAGCCACCTGTGGCTTCGGTCGTTAACCACCTCTTCACATCCGCACTGATGGCAAGCTTTCTGTCTCCTCTACCATAGACACCTTCCCAAGTTTTACACTTCGAGAAATGATGCTCAGACTCATCGAGAGGCGCTGGCCATCTGGGTTAGGCTTTTGTTAAGCAAGCAATATAGACAGAAGCTGTGGCGCTTAAAAACATCTCAACAATTTAACTTCGTGGTTTCAGGAATGAATGATTTGAGGTCAAACAAGTAATTATACTCATGAGATAAACAGTTACTTAATCCTTGAGGTTTTTCTTTTCTGACCAGGGGGTTGGCAGTTATTTTAAGACTGTAATAACAATGCCAGAGACATCAAAGAGCTGGGTATTTTTCTTTTTCCTTTTAGATCGGGTTTACTAAACTTAGTTTCCTCGTTCTGAATCTCTTGCTGAAAGGCTCTTTTAAAAACAACTAGTAGGTTGTTTTAGAAATCAGAACAAAGGGGAGAAATCATATACTGTTTTCTTTACATCAAACTTCTAGAGCAAAACACCTTCATTGGGCCCTTGTTGCCCACCCTCTCTGCAAACAGTGTCCAGAAAGTGGCCTCTGTCCCTGTCAGAAAATGTCCAGAGAAAGCTGAGGTGGAAAAGTGACAATTAATGGGTCCTGTTTATTACCAAACCTTTCGCAGGTGCGTTGTTTATACATCACCTGTGGATAGTCTCTTTAAAAATATTCCCAGAGACATAGATAGTGAAGGCTATCTTATTATATGCCAAAACAGCAAGTATCTAGCTCCCATAAAATGCCGAAAGTCTGAAGACAGAAATTCTCTGTCCCCCATTCATGGCAGCTTAATGCCATGGGACGTTTGTTGTTTCCACCAAAGAAACAATATTTTAGTTCAATAGTGTATTTCACTATGAATTCGCAATGTCAGTGGATGTCACTAATCAGATCAACATCTCTGTGTGGTGGGTTCACTGTTCTACAAGGAAATGATTATCACATGTTCTGTGTTAAAATTATTTTGACACTATATGTAGAAGCTTAGCGGGAGAATTTTATCACCAAAAGGATTTTGACTAATGATAGCAGTCCATTCTGTTAAAGCTTTGTTATTATCCAAAAGCAGCATTGCCTTTGTCTAATTTAGAAGACTCTCTAAGAGTTTATGGAAGAGTGCCAATTGTCCCGCGCCCTCAGCGCGCAGGGAGCGGTTTCAGATGACTGACTAAGTAAGCAAGTAAACGGCATTAAGAGGAAATGGCTGGGCTCCCGGGCTCGGCAGTTTTTACTAGATCAACCAATGCCAGTTGATCAAGCTTTATAGAGCATCACCTATATTCTTCCTGAAACTAATTTATGAGGATTTCTCATGGCATGGGTTTATGAAGCTGAAAATGGGGGTGGGGGGTGGGAGGGAGTACTCTATGGAGAGCTGTCCCTGATGCATAGGGGGTGAGGGAGGCGCTAGGAGAAGGAAGGAGACCAGGATACATTTTTAGTGAAAAGTTCTCAGGTGCTAAGTTATTTTTCAATAGCTAGTGCTTAGGGAAAATTACACGCATATGTACTTACGTCACATTTGATCTTTTAACATAAAATTCGGAGTCAAAAAACCCTTTACTTTATTTTCCTGTTAAATGTCTTATTTAGCCTATGCTTTTCCTTTCCACTTTGATCATCTTTTTGACACCATTTTTTCACCTTAGCTCAACCAGATCTAGAGGAGAACTTTGGGTTTTCCCACCAGCTGTTCTGATACTATTAACTAAAAGCCGTGGCCCCGGGCAGAGCGCTCAGGAGCGGAGGGCGGGGAAGGCGAGAGCAGGCGCCCGGACCGGGAGGGAAAAGATCTTAGCAAAACAAGCACCCAGAGACCCTACTTCCGAGGTCGCCTTGGACGGGAAAACCATCACCAGACGCGAACGGGAAGTGCCCTCTTCCTGCAGCGGCGCTCCACAGACGCAGAGCTCATTGAGCCCGGGATCCTCGGTGGCTCTGTCACACCCACAGTAGATCCGGCCACGACTGGGCGCTGGCGCAATTCATGGGGACTACCGCCCACCCTCAGGTGCCTTTCCACGCAGCAGAAAAGAAAAAGGAAAGCAAAAACTCGTACAGTTCTCCACCTGCCGGTCCTTTCTGGATTTGGGTATAGTCCAGTGACCCCTTCCAGGCATTTGTTTATAAAGAACCTTAGGCGGGAAGAAGCCAAGGGGACCTCAGTCTGGAGCCGCGCTAAGTGTGTCCCCAACTCAACCAACCTTTGGACCTGTGTTTGACCCTGGGGGCCAAACAATGAGTAAAGCAGCCTCCGCCAGACTTTCAAAAACTCCTTGGAGTCCACTGAATGTTTTATGCATCAGAAGGAAAGGCCGGGATTCCGGTCACAGGGACTAGGAGCGGGGAAGGGCTTAGCCCGAGTTTGGGGGCAGGAGTGGAGGCAAGAACCACCTGAAGCCTACCAGGCCGGGGGTGCAGGGACGTTTTTCAGTTGCTGCCGATCACTACCCTGCCTCTTTAAAGTGTAGCACAGGCTTTTTGGTCCCTAGCACGGCCCAAAACGGTGGCACATTGCCACGCTATTAAGCTGCAGGCTCCGGCCTCTGGGAAGGGGGACACCCAGCCACTGCATCTACTCCGACCCTGCGCAGGACCTCTGGTGAGGTCTGCCCCTCACCCCCGGGCTTTAGTACCCCGTCTGCTACTTGACTTGTCGTACTTGTCACAAGGGGCATCCACCTTTAATACACTGAATTTAACGTGGTCAAACAAATCAGTAGAACAGGCAGATCGAATAAGGAAGAGGGATTGACTAGGGTCCCTCCAGCACCAACACCCTGTAGATCGTAAAAAGTAACGTCCAGACTCTTGCCTGACCCTTCCGAGGAGTCAGGTGCTTAAAAACACTTGTGAAAAGCCGCTGGCATGGCCTCTAGGACTAGGCACCCTGCTTGGCCATAAACTGACACAGATAAAAATTAGTTTTCATTTTATGCTCAAGTGACAGATCAGAAGCACCCAGAGGAAGCCCATGTGGATAAGGCCACAGGAATGTCCCCAAACTACATAACCTGGTAATATAAATGTAAAGCCAAGATTTTAGAGTGAACATCTAAGTTGAAACTGCTTTGCATATGTTACGCATCTGGCTGAGGCTGTGAACATTGAATATTCAATAATTTTCAATGTCAATGTAAGGTACCTTTGCCAAAAAAGCAAACTGCTAGACTGGCTCTCTCCTCCCCACCCCCTCTCTTTGTAGATTTCCTGCTGAAGTATTGATTGTCAAGGTCTCTGCAGGATTTGCAAACTTTTATAGTCATTTATGGTGCATGCAATAAAAAAGAGGCGATATGAGCATGCTCAGTCAAGGTGTAATGCAAAGATGTATTCGGTGCCCTTGGCAACTATCAGTGAGACCTGTTTGTCTTTGCAGAACACGCCCTTCTCTGCAATGAACTCCTCTGTAACAAAGATTGACCCTTTACATTTCCACAGCTTTGGCCCCTCCATGAAAAGACACGTGTTCAGACCAGAAAATTCGATTATTTCAACCTCATTTCAAATCAAGGCAGAAAAAAATGTAATAAAAACTATGGAGCAAAAAAAAAAAAAAGAGAGAGAATCTTTTTAGATTTCCCTACTGCTTTACTACCTCCTAACATAAAGGAAATAAGTAGGAAATCAATCTCCAAGTTATAGTGTAATCTCTAACTGCCACTTATGTAACAGGGATCCACAGGACCTTCCCATTCTGAGAAAATAAAAGGATTGAGATTGTACAGAGACAGCATACCATTTTAGAGTGTATGGGACCAAAGGGGAAAGAAATTTTTTTTGAACGTTTTACAAAAAAATTATTAGCTAGTTATGTAAAGATTTGTTGCTAGATTTTAGTTTTACATTTTTCAATAAGGAAAATAAATACACGACAGACAGGGCTGTTGTTTTACTCTGCAATTGTAGGCGGAACCTGAAAGCTTTATTAGAAACCTTACACTCCTTTACCAGTTTTACCTGTTCTCTTTTTTTTTCCCAAGGCTATGTGTAGGAGAATAAGGGGTAAAAAGAGAAAGGGACTCATTTCTAAAATTTCCTACTTTGAACTCAGTAGGTTTTCTCATCTAGTGCTGCAAATAAGATCAGCTAACACACAGCTTCTGAAAGGTATTCAGAATCCTACACCTGCCATCTAGTGGACATAAGAGAAAATGCTTATTCTAGTCATCCGGGACTCAGTCTCTCCCTGTTTTCATATTTAAAAATCAGGACAAGTCTAAGGGATGAAAAAGAAAAATGTAACTTTAACGCTAAAGGAAAGGAAATAAACAATTGCATCAAGGACTGTATA
>VMDR010029775.1:0-12405 GCA_007922815.1 Macrotus californicus
CACTGAGACATCTCCTGGCAAAATTGCTGGACTTTAAAGATAAAGAATCCTTTAATCTGGCATTAAAAGTTCAGTTACAAGAGAAAAAGATCAGATTGATTTCTGTAATTTCACTATTTTAGTCAATAATTTCTACTTTTCAAAAGAAAATATACATTTTAAAATCCAATTAACACATATAATAATGTAATTACAAGGGCCTCATTCTTAAACCTAAACATACTAAACTAAAACTGAATATAATTCAGGTTTTACTCAAACTAAATATGATTTTCATTTTCACCATTTTGGTATCTTCCTATAAAAATGTTTGTAGTTTCTATCATGTATGAAGGACCGACTTTCAGAGTGATATATTTGGTAATGTAATTTCATTTGGATTTTGGTTACTTTCTATTTCATTACGACATACATATACACACATTTTTTTAAAGATTACATTCTGGTACTATTTCCATAACCAGACAACCTCATCCTGTTCTTTTCAGTGTTCTGGGAGGTAGTAAGTATATTGGGAGTTTATTTCTTTTGGTTTGAATCTCCATGCCTATTATTTCTGCTGGGATTTAGGGCAGGTACTTTACATTACAATATGCATTTTCTATAGCTTCTTTCTACAAGCCTTATAATACTGGGATAGGAGACAGACACATAATAGACTCAAGTATTTACATATTGGCAAACTAAATCTTCTCATGTAGAAAATCTATCAGGAATGCTCTCTGGCTAATGTTTACAGAGGACAGATTTTTCAGTATGGTGTGAGACTGATATATGTACTTAAATACAAATATAGTGTTTGTGAATTTTATTAAGAGTTAAATTTAACGTCAAATTCCATGAGTAAGAATTACCAAGCTTTGCAAGGCAGTTTTGGATTAATTGGAAGATTTACACTGGTATTAGGTGTTACTAGGGAAGTAATACTGATTGTATAAAGTGAGAGAATGTCCTTTAGAGACATGAACTGAAATATTTAGGGATAAAATGTAATGATATTTGTAAGTTTGTTTAAAATACTTCAGCCCAAAAATTGACTGAACCTTATCACCAAAACGTTAATAGTTATTTAGGCGATGGGTATATGGGTGCTAATAACATCCTTTCTACTTTTTTGTTGGTTTGAAAGTTTTGATAATAAAATTGAAAGTCATATGTTAAGGAAGGGAAATTTTATAGAATTAAATATAACATTTGCTTTTGTCTTTAAAGGAACCCATTCAGACTTCTGGATATATTTGTAACTTTGAGGATTTAGAAATTAAATCTGTTTTATTGGATGAGATACTAAAGGTAATTCTTTTTTTTTTATGAGTCCTTTTTCCAAAGGTCATTCTTAAAAAAACAATTCTATTTCTGCTACTGGCTTGACTGGGATTAGTGTCTGCACAAAGCAGCGTGGTGTCTGGTTAGGAGTGTGGGTTGAGGAGTCGGACATACCTGGTGTCCAACCCCGCGTTGTCTGTTGTACGCCCTTTACACAGGCTCCTTAGTCTTTCTGAGTTTCTCTTTCCTGTTTACGAGTCTCAGTTTTCAACCTTTCTGAAACAGGGGTAATGATAGTACCTACCATGATATCACTTTATAATGTGTGAAAGGCACTTAGCACACTGCTAAGAGCTTAAAAAATGGTAGCTAGTTGTCATTGTTTTTACGTTAATAACAAAGGGGTTCTGAAGGAATATTTGACAGTTTAGTTCTAGGACACTTGAATAACCTTTTTTTCAAAGTTCGCTGTCTTTTCATTTTTTTTGCTGATTTTTAAAAATCATCCATTTCTGGTTCCTGGTATCTTTTTGAACTCTTACTTTGGCCTTCGTTAACCATCTTTTGAGAATCTTTTTTCTCTAAGACTATACTGAGCCCAGTTTTAGCTTCATTTTATCCAAACATTTAGTTTTTATATGTACCTCATCTATTTTTTGGAATTAGGATAGTAGATTTTAAATTTCCAGAAGTTAGTTGCAGTTTGTAGCATGTTTTTATATGTAAGTTATAGCCATTTTATTATGAACTGGTTTTTTTTTCCCTATATCATGACTACCCTACAGGAGCAGGATGGGCCCCCATCCAGAGTTTGGTTTGGGTGTCAAGAGTGATGGCCCCACAGACACCCAGAACGTGTGAGAAGGTTATTACTTACTTAGTGAGGCTTTTGCGGGAGAGAGGGCAGGCTTCCCAAGCTGGTCTGCAAATGGCTTGGGAGGGCAGAGTAGGGAAGACTGGCTTGAGGTTTTGGTAGTTAGAGGGTAGTTGTTTAGTCAAAGGCCTTATATCTTCATTCATAAGAGAGGAAAAGGGGAAATACATATTCTCTGGTGTTATGTATCCAGTTTAAATAGTACAATGGCTGTGGAAACAAGTTCAATTCTGTACAAGTCTAATATCTTAAACAGGCACAGGTCTTTTTCTTTATTCTTTGTGATAGAGCGCTGTCTACACAGAGAAGAGCCAAGTGCTCCCATTTGGAGATCATACAATCCTAGATTGCAGTAATGCCGCAGACTTCATTTTTGATGTTTGACTGCTGACAGCTTTTAAGCTTCACCTCTCACCCTTCACCCTTGCCCTCCTGCCTCAAGTCTTGGCAAGCTGATGAGAAAGCCCAGGTGCTCCATCTTTTGTCAATGGCAGATAGGTTTGATAGAATAGATAAGTGAACAGAAGTAATCTTATAAAAATGGCATTGTTGTACAATCTACCTTTTTAGTGTTAATTTCAATTTAATAACTGGAAAATGAACTTGAGGGAATTGTAGAACTTTAGATAATTTTTTCAGTATAAACAATACCATTTTTTCGAGTTAAGAAAAAATTAATAAAAAACTAAGCAACATATTACCAGTCTGTTTACTACATTTTCTCTGTAAATGAATCCTTAATTTTGATTAATCTTTTAGTTGGTTGGATTGAATTTTTTTGTAATTTTTTTTTAAGAAAGGCTCATCGTTGCTGATTACCTTAAGTTCTAGAATGTTTGGAAACACCTGTGGTGTCATTGCTCGGATGATTGCATAGACTTCTGTGAAGGATTTAAAAATATATGTATTTAAATTGGTTAGGTGGACTTTGAGATTCTTGATACACTGGGCACATTTTACGTAAGCATAATAGGATAAGGAACATGTGCAGTGCCATTGTCCCGCTTCCTGGCAGGAGTTGTGAAACTGTAAGAGACACCACGCTCTCTGTGACAGTTTTGTTTTCTGTCTGATTTACTACATGCCAGGCCTTCAAGGAAAGAATATTGTGCCTTTCTCTGGGGCCTTGTTGACCTAGGAAGTATTTAGCTGAACTGTGGATTCCTGCAAAAACTCAGTTTTAAGAAATAACATGACTGTTGTACACCTAAAACCAATCAATGCAATGTCATGTATCAATTATGTGTCAATAGAACAGGAGAAAAAAGAAATAACGTGAGAAGTTTCTTGGAGGATCAGGGAAGAAGGAATGAAAAGGGAAAGGAAGGGAATTAACATTTACTAACGTACCTTCATGTGAAAGGTTCCTTACATGTTATACGCTGTGTTTGTTTGTTACTATAACCATGGTATATTGACACATACAGACCTTGTTTTTGGATGAGGAAGGCTCTTAGTGGGTAAAATGATTTACCTAAAATTTGTTCATTGATGCAGCGAGTGCTTATTGACAGTAAGACGTGGTTCCTAGAGTTCCTGGCCTCACGTAGACAAGAAATGCAGCAACCAGAAATGGGCTGGGCATGCTGCGGGTCAGTCGTAGGTGTATCTCTGCAAAGGTCTGAAGCAAGAGAGCATTGCTGGGTCAGTTCTGAAGGATGGGAGCTGCACAGCCAAACACGGTGCTAAATATTTGTTATACATTATCTCATTGAATCTTCATCACTCAAGGGAGTAAGTTTGAGTATCATCGTCTGTTCAGACGAACAGTCTGAGGTTTGGAGGGAAAAACTAATTTTCCAGTGACATCTGGTTAGCAGTGGGCAAAGACGTGATTTGAGTCCAAGCTCTCTGTCTGGCTTCGGAGCTCGTGGGGGTAATTGGCACAGATGAGGAAGGGGACAGGTGAGGAGGGAGGGCGGCTCACCTGCTGTGCAGTTTGGACTTCCTCCTGGCCTCAGTGGGGGAGGGGAGCAGGAGAGTGACATCACAGGGCTTCTGTTTTGGGAAGATTTTGGGTTTTGGTGTGGGAAGGGAGGGAGGTAGGGCAGGTTCTAGGAAGAGCTATCACATGCCCAGAGAGCAGTGGGATTGGGGCCTGAGGCTACTTCTGTCTGAAGCCCAGCCTCGTGCTCTTTACACACTGCTTCCTACTTTGTACCTGGGAGTTCCCAAGAACTTTCCAGTTTCTAGACACAGCGGTTTAGTGGCAGGGCGAGCGGGGAGGGGGCGCCTGCAGCTCGGTTCCCCTTTTCAGGGAGCTCTGGTCTCTGGGAGCCACTGCTGTTTACACCTGGGGGCTCTGATCTTCCCGTATGCTTCACTTTTCACTACTTGGAACATGCAGAACATTGCTGAGTTCATTATAACTTCTTGTTTCCTTGCTTTGGCATTAGCTCTTTTCTTCTTCAAGACTGGCCCTCAGGGTTTTTGCTTTTTTTTTTTGGTCGGTCTACTAAATGATAAAAGGAAAGTGGTGATGAGCACTAGCTCTTTTTCTTTTGTTTGCCTTTGCTCAGTGGCACGTGGAGCAAGTGCTTCATCGCCTCGGCAGGGAGGGAGCTGAAGGAGTGAGGGGCAGAGGCCCAGCCTGTGTTTGCCGAAGAGCATTGTGGGTGAGAAGAGAGCAGGGCCCGGGGAGTAGACAGTTGGAGCTGAGGGAAACAAGTTTCTCTTCTAGACTGGGACCCCTCTACCGCTGCCCTCTCTTCCCCACAGTTACCCCGATAGCCAGCCGTAGGAGGGATGTTTTTCAGTCCACACTTGGGACTTTCTTCCAAGTTTTGCTTACAATATGGTGCAGTTTTTTGTTAAACTGTAAAAAGGAAACAGAGACTCCCAAGGCAACTATTTGAATTCCTTTCTTTTCACCTTTTCTTTTAGAATCCAGAACATCCAAACAAGGATTATATAGTTAACTTTGAGATTCGGTCCCTGCGAGATAGTCGAGCGCTGATTGAGAAGGTTGGGATTGAAGATGCATCTCAGTTCATAGAGGACAATCCACACCCCCGCCTTTGGTATGTGAAAGTAGAAGCTCCTCCCCAGGTGTCTGCTGTGAGCTTTAAAGCCTCAGCTCTGTCGTGTGCCTCTCGTGCTAGCCTCCATAGGGATGGACTGCCTGTTCTTGCTCTTCTTTTTAAGATAAATTCACTTTAGATTTGGAAGAGCTCAAAATAAGCATAATATTCAATGAAAGTTGTATAAGGTGTGTTAACATAACCACTGCCCCCCATGTTTCACTGGCAACCATCATAATAATAACTGAATTCCAGTTCAAGACTTGCGTATCAGTAATGGGCAGTGGACCTTTCTGATTCTCTCCTCTGCAGGCGCCTCCTGGCCGAAGCAGCTCTTCAGAAGCTGGATTTGAAGGCGGCAGAGCAGGCGTTTGTGCGCTGCAGAGACTACCAAGGCATCGAGTTCGTGAAGCGCCTGGGCCGTCTTCAGAGTGAGTCCATGAAGCGGGCGGAGGTCGCTGCCTGCTTTGGCAGGTTCGAAGAGGCTGAGAGAATGTATCTCGATATGGACAGAAGGTCAGTAGGGAAGGGGCAGGCATCCCAGAGCGCTTCCCGAGTTGGCGATGTTTTCCTGAATGAAGAATGTAAAATAGACTAACTGTGCCATACCATTTCTTTGAGAGAATAATTTCAGTTTGGATTATGTCCTCGATGTTCCACATGCCCCTCATTAATTTATGGCTTGTGATTTGGGGGCAGTTTTCTTCCCAGTTTTTACACGTGTGAACGGCTGGCCACAGGAGATTGCTTCACTTGATAGGAAGAGTAATCATGTGACCACAGAGACTGGGGGACTTTATCATCTATCACACAGTACATTACTTGGCTTTAGGCCATTATTTAATTTTCTGTTGTCAAGGAGCACAAAATAAAAGTCAGACATGTTTAGGGATTGAGTTTTATTCTTTATATTTCACTTCAGATTTATGTAGAGTAATATATAAACTTCATTGCAGCTGTAAACATTATGTCTAATTTCTATTAATATTATTTGTACTTCCAGGAGATCCTTGATACAGCTTAAGCCCCGTACAGAAAGATAAACCACACGTGTTTTGTATGTTTGCTTTTTAAACAGGCCTGATCACATCTAGGAGACAGATGAAAGGAAGTGATGATTATTTCATTATTTTGCTAAGGAGATCGGAAGTCTAGGACAGTAAAAGGCAGGAAATTGTTTCCTTTTCCCTGTTCCATGTTCTCCTCATTGCTTCTTACCTGTCAGGTTCAGTTTCTGAAACGTTTGGAGAGTTACCTTGTCTCTCTGTTCATTGCTGAGTATTCTCAGTACCCTAGAATCGAACCTAGCACATAGTAGACACTGGATAAATACGTCAAACAAACAAGTGAATGAATGGCCCTGGCTGGTGTGGCTCAGTGGATTGAGTGCCAGCCTATAGACCAAAGGGTCACCGGTTTGGTTCCCAGTCAGGGCACATGCCTGGGTTGTGGGCCAGGTCCCCAGTAGGGGGCATGTGAGAGGCTACCACACATGGATGTTTCTCTCCCTTACTCTTCCTGCCTCCCCCTCTCTCTAAAAATAAAGAAATAAAATCTTAAAAAAAAATAAGTGAATGAGTGACTGCCATTGTTTACAGAGATCTTGCTATAGGCCTCCGACTGAAATTGGGAGACTGGTTTAGGGTCCTACAGCTCCTGAAGACGGGATCTGGTGATGCAGATGACAGTCTCCTTGAACAAGCCCACAATGCCATCGGAGACTACTTTGCTGACCGGCAAAAGTGGTAAGTAACCTGTCTGGACCCCCTCATCCATTCACCAGCACTTAAAATGCAGCTGCCCGCATGCTTACCCATGAAATAGTGCTTGGGAAACGAAGGCCGGCCTTCTGGCTCCTAAACTTCAAGTAGCTCTAGATGCACGTTGCGGGGTGGGGCACGAGAGGCTCGAGGTTGTTAGACAAGCAGAGGACACTGGAGTTTCCAAGGTCACAGAACTTGCGCTTGCTTAGCTCCGGGTGGCTTTCTACTGTTGGAGACCACAGCGTGCAGTTCTCAGCCGCTCTATGATTTATTTTCAAGAAATAAAAAAACAAAAACAGTATTTTATGTTGGCTTATTTTGTCATTGTAGATTATTTCCAGAAATCACTGGCTTTTATTCTTAAGTTTTCATTTTGATCAATATGCTTTTTTATTTCTGTCAGTGTTTGGAAGTACCAGTGCATCTCAGATGAAAACAATATTAAGACTATTCAAAGAATGTTGTCACTAAAAAATTCTTCACAATTTTAGATTTTTTCTCCCTGATTTATATGCTTCAAAGACATTTTGTGACTGAAGATGATGACTAGAGTTCACTAGTCATTCTAGTGAAAGAACATGACGTGGTGAATGTGCTGTTTACCAGGAGACTCACATTAGCTTTAAAAGTTTTCTTTCTCCCCCCCCCACAGGTTGAATGCTGTACAGTATTATGTGCAAGGCCGGAACCAGGAGCGCTTAGCTGAATGCTATTACATGTTAGAAGATTATGAGGGACTGGAGAATCTTGCCAATTCACTTCCAGAAAACCACAAGTTGCTTCCAGTAGGTATTAGAAATTTTAGTTTTTGAAGTTGTTAGTTTACTTTATAAGGTTTTTATGCTTTTTAAAAATTCATTGATTTTAGAGAGAGAAGGGAACGGGGGAGGGAGGGAGGGAAAGAGAGAGAAACATCCATTTGTTGCTCTATTTATTTATGCATCCACTAGTTGATTCTTGTATGTGTCCTGACTGGGGGTCGAACCTGCAGCCTTGGCATATTGGGATGATGCTCTAACCAACTGAGCTACTTAGCTAGGGCCAAGGTTTTTATATTATAATCAGGAAATGTCCTCTGTAACAAGGAAAATTTTAAATTAACATATAATCTTGCAGTCTCTTAGACATGGGATTATGCTTTTAATTGTTAAAACACCATATCAGTATTACAGAATACTTGAAAATAGAGGGAAAATTAATCATATTCTTGCTAATTTAACATGATTGCAGTTTTATATAGTCTTGCTAGTTTTTAAAAATAGTTTATTTTTATTGTATTTTTTTCATTACTATTTTTTCCCCTTATACCCTCTTCAACCTCCAACAACCTTATAAAATTGCTTTTATAAGCCAGTTTTATAAAATTGCTTTTAAAAGTTAGCTGAACACATGACTTATTCACAGATCAAACGATACGTTGTCAGAGAGCTGCTTCAGAATAGTCCGTGCTGGGTCTGGCGGTTCGTGTGCGTGTGTGTGTGTTTGAAATTTAGTACAACGAGGGTTTCAAACGATAGCTTGGCTTTTATTAGTTTATATTAACAGTAAAGTGTGTAATGTTAAAAAAGAGAAACTAAAAGCAGAGTTCTCTGGAACGGTTCTTTTTAAGCCTCTTTCAGTCGATTGTTGAGTGATGTGAATGAGTTTGTATTTTATTTGTTTTATCTGAAATGGAGTCACTGAGCTGCATAATAAGTAACCTGCAGAGACAGCAGCTCCCAACTGCAGGGTCTGCACATGGGTCAGCTGTGAGCTCTGCCAGGGACATCTGTCTGTTAACTAACAGGTGGGCGCAGAGTTCTGGTGGCTCAGTTTTCTCTGCTGTGAGCGAGAGCGGTTGTCCCTGTAATGGTGGCACTTCGCACACCCTTATTCTCAATCCATGTATTTTCTGGCGTGGGAAAGAAACGGAAATTACTTATCACCCTGGGTAGGGGGACAGTGCAGCCCACATTAGTGTTGTCTGTCAGGTGTGTCTGATGACGCAGGAAAAAGTATTGCTGGAGAGGATCCCAAATAGTAATATTACTGAGTAAATACCAAGTAATTATAGCAATAATAATAAATAAATAATTAAAATGATTGAAAATGTTAAATAGTACTGCACATTTTAAGTCAAGTTTTGGAGCAGTTTTTAGTAACTTGGTAAACTATACATAATATTTAAGTGGGAAATGCTGGATGCAAAGCTACATACAGGGTTGGGCAAAGGTTGGCCTACAGTTGTTCATATGGGAAATAATACAGTAATTAATAAATACCAATGCAAGAATAAACTGAGTTTCGCATGCTCCCAACTGTACACCTACCTTTGCCCCGCCCTGTGCAGTACCACCTCCGCCACACATGCATCCAGAGGAAGAAGACATCAGGAAATTACATCAGACTGTAGAGAGGTGTCCTGTGGGTAATAAGATTAACTACATTTTTGTGTTTTCTAATTTTATTTTTACTATAAGAACATATTATTTTATAATCAGAAAAATATGGCTTTTACTTTAAAAAAGATAGTTGGACTCCCTTCGATAGCTCAGCTGGTAGAGCAGAGGACTGTAGGCGTATAAAAAAGATATTTGGATACAAAATGTACTTTTATGATATTCCCCAAAATATTTTGAAAGTAGAGGTGGAGAGAGAAAAACTCTGGCCAATTAGATATTCAGGACAAAAAAAAAGATACTCTGGAGATGGAAAGTACAGCCACATGGGTGTGACCGGCTTTTGCTGTGGTTCTCTCTCCTTGCCACCACCCTCCCGGGGAGCTTGTTGTGGGTCCAGCATCCTGACCCCGTGACTGGCCAGCTTGTCCGGGGCATTCTCTATGGAGGTATCGCAGAGCTCTGTGGATGGGTTTCCCTAAGCCTCACATGAACGATCAATCACCTTTGACTACACCATCTCTTGCCGTAAAGGTTTTCCTTACCCACCAGTGCGAGGTTTATTTTAGACCTTAATGTTTCTGTAAAGCAGCTTGAGCTGAGGAGGAAAAGGGTGCAGGAGCTGCAGGTCCAGGTTAGCCCTCAGCTCCCCAGGGGAGTCAGTGAAGCACCCGCCTTACCCCAGGGGGTGCCTCCACACCCGCTGTGGTTTGTGGCCTGTCCCTGTGTCTGTTTAGATGCCAAAACGACTGTAAAGACTGCTACATTTAATACTCACATGTACGGGGTGGGGGGGTTCATAAATTAAAATATACATGACTTTCTTGGTGTCTGAAATCTGATAGAATTGTTTTGCTCTTACAGGAAATAGCACAAATGTTTGTGAGGGTTGGAATGTGTGAACAAGCAGTGACTGCATTTTTGAAATGCAATCAACCAAAGGCAGCAGTAGATACCTGTGTGCATCTCAACCAGGTAAGGGGCTGAAAATGGAAGTTACTGTAGCCATCCTTTGAAGGCTGTTGCCATCATCAGGATTGGAGAGCTGGAGGTGAATTTCGTGAAAGGAGACAGGCTCAATCCACTGAGCCACACCAGCCAGGGCAGTATATTCCTTTCCTTTTAAAGGAAATGTATACTTGACATTTTTAAGAGCTGGAATTTAACTAAAATTAAAGTGCATAATTTTTGTTGAAATTGTTGACAATCAATGCTTTCCTCTGGAGTATTTTATAAAGCTTCATTTGCTTTAGAAAAATAACTTGTAAATATTAAATCTGATAGGGCATTTTCTTAATTGAAATGGCGTGTTTTGTTTTACTGTACATGTGTACATCTTTTTCTCTCTCCTAGTTTGTTCAGAATTAGAATTTTAAGATTAAAGTGGTTATAAATTGGAGGCTTTCTTTTTCAAATGTACTTAAGCAAATCAAAATCTTAGATCCTTTAATATTTTGATGCATGTTTAACTTATAAAACTTATAATTGCTCTGATTTTAAGTGATTTTTAAAAACATATACCAGTTTATAATTTTAATATAATGTTATTATTATGAACTTAAAGCTTCATTGTGTGAATTCTTGACATATGTGACTGAATGGTATATTTTTTCCTCTGAGTGGAACAAAGCTGTTGAATTGGCTAAAAATCATAGTATGAAAGAGATCGGACCACTGTTAGCGAGGTATGCAGCTCATTTATTAGAGAAGAATAAAGTTCTGGACGCCATAGAACTCTACCGGAAAGCCAATTACTTTTATGACGCCGCTAAACTGATGTTTAATGTGGGTAACGTTAGTGCTGAGTGTTTGGTTTGTTCTAGTGACCAGTGTTCTCTTAGACAGTAAAGAACACATCTTCCATTTGTTTGGAAACAACTATTTGTTGTAGAAAAATACCTCTGGTTTTATTACTACTATAACTATGTGTTATCTTAGTATTATTACTGTTACTAACAAGGCTATTTATTAATTTTAGCACCTTATTGGTGCCTAACAGTTATGTGTTTACTTAATACTGATATTGAAGAATTATAGAATTTTTAGGGACTGTAAAGTATAAATTTTTTTAACTGGGAATTAAATCCTATTGATAATAGAATTTTGAGGCCTTTTAAATGTGTAAGTTTTAAAGGCTTTACACTTTTCACAATATGCATTTGGCAGTAAGGTGACTGGTATAGTATTAATGTATGTAAATTTACATTCTATTCTTTTCCTGTTTGCTGTAATGAAAAAATGAAAAATTTCCCTCAGAATCATTTAAATAAATAAAACTAAAAATTCCTGAAGGATATACCATGTTGAAACTATTTTACCTCTGTACTTGGAACATTATTTTAAAAGTCTCTTTGTTTTGAAAATACAATCCATTCCATGAAAGCTTTCTTTTTTCTGACTTATTTGACAGCATCTCTTATTTTCTAAGTATGCCGTAAGTTCTAACTCCAAGGGTTAAATACCAAGAGAGCACTGAGTACTTATCAGTGCTAAGGAAAAGAAAATGAATTTTGAAGCGTTTATCATAAATGAGGGATGTTTATACTCCCCCCTGCTGACTTTCCTCCTTTTCTTAGAGAGTCGCATTTGCAGATGACTGTGCCTGTACAAATAAAGATTAAACAGCATCTTCCCCCACCTCTTGTGTGTTTCAAGATTGCAGATGAAGAGGCGAAGAAAAGAGCTAAGCCTTTGCGTGTCAAGAAGCTCTACGTGCTGTCCGCTTTGCTTATAGAACAGCACCGCGAGCAAATGAAAAACGCCCAGCGAGGGAAGGCTAAGGGGAAGGGCTCGGAGGTAGGGCCAGCATCAGGGACCGCATCATCGGGGGCGTTCAAGGGGAAACAACTGAACTTCTCTTTTTGGACAGGCCATTTGATTTGCTTATTTGCGGTTATTTTCTTAAATCATATGAGGAAAAGGAATGATCGATTTGGAATCAGTGCTCACATTTTAGAAGTTTCTACTTGTAAATATTGAAAACTTAGCAAATCCCTTCTAATCTGTGAGTTCTAAAAAAATTTCCCTAGATTATGAATCTCTTATTATAAAAGTTTAATTAATTTTAACATTTGATCAGTCCTTTCACAATGTATGTAAATGGT
>VMDR010029776.1:0-12615 GCA_007922815.1 Macrotus californicus
GAGGGGGAGGATGGGAACAAGGGAGGAAGGTGGGATTGGCTGGGGTAGGGGGGGGGAGTGGTAGGGAGAAAATGCAGACAACTGTAATTGAACAACAATAAAGTAATAAAATCTTAAAAAAATAAAGATCCACATTTTTTCTAAAAAAAAAAAGAAAGTCTGTTCAAAAAGCAATTAGACCAAATTAAACATGGAATACCATACAACCCAGCAATTCCATTACTAGGTACATACTCAAAAGAATTGAAAACAGGTACTCAACAAATACTTGTGAATCTCAGTGCTGTTGTGAGCATTTGTGTACAATAGACAAAAGCTGGAAACACCCAAATGTCCACAGCAAATGAATGGATAAACAAAACGTGGTATATTCACGTGATGGAATATTATTTTCAGCTATAAAAAGAATGAAGTACTGATCTTGCTACAACATGGTACACCCCTGAACACATGTGAAGTGAAAAAAGCCAAACACAGAAGTTCATGTACTATATGATTCCATTTAGATGAAATGTTCAGAATAGGCAATTCTGCAGAGATAGAAAGCCAGGGCCTGAGGAGATGGGAGAATGAAGGGGGGCTGCCTTAGGGGTACAGCATTTTCTTTGGGGTGATAAAATGGTTTGGAATTTGATAGAGGTGGTGGCTTGCACAGTGTTTAAGTGTATGTAACTGAATTAACTCCTTAAAATGATTAATCTGATGTTATGTGAATTTCACATCAATAGATTAAAACGGACCTCCCTTCCCACACATTTTGAGTAACTGCCCTTCCTTCCCCTTTGATGAAGACTAGAGATTTATTCCTTGGAGAGGGTTAAGCAGGTCTGTACACTGGAGGACACAGCTTATAAATGAGAGTGAGGATACCTACAAAGACAAAGAGGGGTTGAATAGTTATCACATGCTGTAGTTCAGACCTGAGAGACAGAGAGCCACATCTGCCACGCAGGAGGTTAGGGGATTCGGACCAGCACAAGAGAAAACACCGAAAGAAGCTGAGATCAGAGGTACACAAAGAAATGGCCAGGTCACCCTACAGTGAAGCCCATAGTTGACAAACCTCACCTTTGAGTAAAACACTTAGGGTCAGCTTTTTAGTCCTCTGCCCCTGGAGGACAGTCAGGGGTCACCTCTCATGTCAGGAAAACCTACACTATTAAGGACAGATGCCGGAATATTCTGGAGCGGGGTAGGGAGAGGTGGTGCTTGGAGGAAAGGTCGCCCTCGGGCGCTGCACGTGGCTGTGCGCTATGCAACCTGCTTAACCATGCGAATCGCTCAGTTGCTTGCCTTTCACTCAGTCTGGGCTCCCTTCCCCTGCTTTCAGTGTTTCTAAAAAAAAAAAAAAACAATGTAATTTTTTCCTCTAATACTTAACTTTTTTGTTTCAATGTCACTTATTAACTGCCTGCCTTTATTGAATTCCATTACCATTCAACAAATTACCATTGATTAAAAACTAAACTCTTCTGTGTACTCTTTCTCCTCCTCATTGGTCTATCTGGTCGGCCACAATGCAAGACTCTGTTACTGTGGTTTATAAGACGACTTGCTTTAATTTTTTACATTGCACTTTGCCTGGCATTTCTTCTTTTCCATATAAACTTGAGTGATTTAATTCATATTTTTACAACCCTATAGAAACACACTAACATTTTGTTAAGTTCATACCTTCATTCAGGTTCTGCACATTTTAATTTTCTTATTCATAGACAATACACGCACAGTGTATAGATTCTCCAAAAAAAAAAGTGATATTTGTTTGTTGACTGTTGAACACATGTGATGGGAGCATCAGTTTTTACCTGGGTGTCTTGAAACCAGGAGCTGATCGAAATCTTTTCAGTTCTGATACTGTTTTCAGTTGACTTGCTTGGGTTTACTAGGTGGACAGTCATCACCTGCAAATAATAATCTAGTTTCTGTCTTTTCAGTAATTATACCTTTTTTCTTTTTCTCATCCGGTTGCATTACCTAGAATTTCCTGAACAGTGGTGAATAGTAGCAGTAATCAGAGAAATACTGGTGTTACATGTGGGCAAAATAGTATTTGCCATACATTTGGACACACTGCATTTTAAAAACATGTAACGGCTTTATTGAGATTTAATTTACATAGCATACAGTTTACCCTTTTAAAGTCTCTGTCCTTGTATTTTTGGTAGATTCAGAGTTGTGCAGCAGCCATCACCACTATGCAATTTTAGAACAGTTCATCGCCCCAAATAGAAACCCCATACTCGTTGTTAATCAGCCCCCCTTTCCTTCCTCTCCCCATCTCCTGGCAAACACTAAGCTGCTTTCTTTCTACGTGACTTTGCCTATTCCAGACACCTCATGTAAGTGGAGTCGTTACAATATGCGGTCTTTTGTGACTGACTGGCGCCTCTCCGTGGCGTAATGTTTTCAAGGCTCAGCCACGCGGCAGCGTGCACCGGCACTTCATTTTTTTTGTTGCCAAATAACTTTCCATTGCATCGGGTGAACCGCATTCTGGTCACGCGTTTATCAGGTGATGGGCATTTGGGTGGTTTTCATCTTTGGCCGTCATGAATAATGCCACTGTGAGCACTTCTGTACAAGATTTTATGTGGACATGTTTTCATTTCTCTTGAGAATATATACCTAAGAGTAAAAATCTGGGGACATATGGTAATTCTGTGTTGAACATTTTCCAGAAGTGTTTTTAACTTGTGTTACTATGCTTTCTTTCCTCACCATTCATTTCTGCCTCTTTAATTACTGTCTTCTCCCCTTTTCTATCACAAAATGTGAATGTGCCCCCCAAGTTTTGGGTAGTAACTCTTCCTCTCTCTTTATTCTCTTTATCACTGATTTATTAAAGTCCTTCTGCTTGAACTACCTGTCTCTTACTTTGAGGAATCTGCTGTCAGCCCGATCATTCTCAGCCTGCGGGTGTGCGTTATTACAGTCTCTTACATAACTCTTTTCCTGGTTGTCCTGCAGCAGGAGAACGGCACCATATTCTCTCCAAAGCCCGGGCACACTACTTTTTGAATTCTGCTTTTAGACAATGCTTTTCTCCCTCTGTCCCCCTTCTTGCCTCCCATCCTTTCCAAGCGTGGATTTCATGCCATATAGAGGGAACAGAATCTGAAAGGGAAATACCAATTCTAGAAATATTAGGATCGATGTTGAGGTTGGGGACATTGTAACTTCAGAGGCTCTTAGGACTTACTGTAGAATGAATGTCACCTAGAAACCATTATTTCCAATCCGTTGTTGCTGCATTTAGCCATATTAGGATGAACAAAGGAGACACTGGCAGTGAATCAGTTTGAAGGGAACCAGGTAGAAAATAGTTTAAAATCCCTTTGTATATTAGAAATTTTAAAATATGGGAATCTACCCACATTTATCAAACTATGCAATTGCACTGCCCAATTTCTAAGTTTAGGTTTTTATAATGTGGGGTTTCCTGAAGGGGTTGATTTCAGAGATTTACCTACTATTGATACCCTTTTACTGAATTTGTGGTACTTTCTTCCTACACAGTGAATGTTCTGATGCTGTCCCCTTAACTTGGTTTACCGTGTGGGTTGCTGCTGTTGTTTTTAAATCAACAGTGTATTTTGGTAATATATGTGTTTGATTTCAGTGATTCCCACTGCGTTATATATAGATAAAGGCTAGAAGAAAGAAATAACATTCGCTTTTAGAGAATATCCAGTGTTTCTGGTGGCATTTCTTTTCAATATGTAATTATAAATGTGCTTATAGAATAATCTAGTTTTCCCTAACCTTCAGGGCTTAACCCTTTGTGAGTCTGGATAAGAAAAGTGTATGTGCCGGCCTTGGAATCCCAGTCTCTTCTGTGGGAGAAATAGACTGTATGACAACAGATTATTGCTCTCTAAGTTTGCTGTGTAAGCTGCCGTTGTCACAATATGCTAGAAGTAATAGTAAAAGATATGAAAAAGACTTGAATGACCGTGCAGTGAACTTGATGTTCACAGTAGACCTTATCTCTGAGGAGATGGGGTGGAAATCAGTGATGGGAGAGTCTGGTAATCACTTGTAAGAGGTGGCTTCTGTTGCCAGACCCAAAACAGTTTAACATGAAAACAGGCATGGGATTTCCTTTGATGGTCGTAATGTGTTCACTTAATGAATTTATATTTCTTCCAACATTTTATATGAGTAGGTGACACTGGCTAGTTTTCATGTGTTTAGAAAATAAAGGCTTTTCATACGTAAGTCTCAATGTAACCGTGTTGCCTGGGGGAAAAATCTGCCTTTAGAAGTATCCCCTAAGATTCATATTAAATTTCTTTTCTCTAGCTAAATCTCTTAAAAGCTAAATTTGATAAGAAACTTTCTTACCAAGTGGTAAGAAAAGATGGCAATAAATGAAGACCAAGTGAAATGACACAGGTAAAGGAATGTTTGAAGTTAACTTTCACGTCTCTGGAACAGGAATTGTGATGGTCAGGAGAGAGGTGTGACTAGGAGTGTGTGTGTGTGTTTGCTGACAAGCAGTTGTGACAGGCAGTTGTGACTCAGATCGCTTCGCAGGGCAGTCTGACGATTATGTTCAAGGCAGTCCAAGTGTGCTCACTGGCCGACTGACTCGGTCTCTGGTGGCAGTAAGACCTGATTCCATCGTTTGTTCATCATTACCAGGGCCTCGACCTAAGAAGCACATTTGCCCTACAAATGTATGTCATGTGGATAGTAACGTGGGATTATTTAAAAGTGAAACAAATATGTGCTTGTTCTTTAAAGTGTGAGCTGCTCTACTGTTCTGTATTTGTATTGAAAGAATGAACAGGTAATTGTGTAAGTGTAGCAACTAAGTGTTTTATTTATTTTTTTCAAATGTATGCCCTTTTATTCTATTTGTGCTCAGGAATGCCTCAGGGTTCTGGTAGCATAATCAGTCCTGAAATTTTACATTCAAATTGTTGGTCTTTTTGGGAGGGGATAAAAAGGGGGTGGAATTACGTATTTGCATAATGAGGAACTCATGTAAGTAATTATCTGGATACTCTTTTTACATTAAGATGTACTTGTTTTCTGATTCTGTTTTTCAGTTTCCATAGCAAGGCGTGTACAAGATCCATTAGCTGAGCTGGTGAAAATTGAGCCCAAACATATTGGAGTTGGAATGTATCAGGTAAAGCAACGTGGATCATTTAACTTATGAAATCCATCAATACAAAGAGCAGGACTCAAGTTGGCATAGGGGAAATAGGTTCCAGTTTTCAAAGGTTTTACGTTTGTGGGAGGGTAGTTAGGAGTTAGAAGTTAATGGGGAAGGAAGGAATCTTTTTTCTGGTGTTTATGGTTCTGATCCAAACTTAGCATTGACTGTAGTCAGGTTTAAAGGCTATTAAAACATCAGATGGGACTAGTAGCTTAATCTGGAGAGCCTCTCCTTTTAACATGATTATAAAATTGGAGGAGTTAATGGAACAAGGTGGGTGTGCTGGCTCTTCGTGTGAACCCGTGTGCACTATTGATCTTGACTGATCCTTCAGGAAGAAGCCTCTAGCATCTACTGGGACTTTTTTCCTCTGTTTTCCATTTCTGTTTAATTGTCATGTTTAGTTTCTGGTCATTACCCAGTATGAACTGGAAGCTTTCCGTTGTTGCTGTGTAGTAGGGACAGTGGCGATACTGCTTCTTGTTGTTGTTTGCTTTTCGATTCTTGAGGCTGCGATCATCAGGCAGTTGAGGACAGCACTGAATCTTGGCAAAACGAGTCTGTAGTTGTCTCTGGAAACCTTGAGTTGAATTATTTTTCTCTTTGAAGAAAGTCCTTCTTAAATGTGAAATAGAATATTATCCTCTGTATCATTTTCATGGAAGTTCAATGATAGGTACTGCACTTTCTTAAAGAATTATTATACTAGGTCATGGAATCTGTGACCACTAGAAATGGAAGAGACCTTAAAAATCAAACAGCCCTACCCCCTCACTTGATAGAAAAAGAAGCAGCACCCTAGCGCAGTTAGGGCCTTCACCCCGATCACACTGGCAAAGCCTGCAGTAGCTGTCATACTGGGATTTAACTGGGAGGCTTCCCATGTGATAGCAGGTGGGCTGAGAGGCATCCAAAGCTTCGACTGGACTTGTTCATTTGAGAAGTATCGTTACTAAAAGGATGGATCCAGCCACAGACACAACAACCTATAATGTGAAGAGTACAGTGATAGCAGTTTCATGACCTAGGCGTTATAGTTAGGAGGAATCACAGTTATCACTTCAAGATGGAGTCACGGAACACCTCAGCAAGGTAATGGGGACAAAGAAAAGGGAAAGTCACGTTTACAGAACCCAGGCAGTCTATTAAGCTGTTGGCCTCAAAGAAGCCTTTAAGTGAAGAGCAAAGGTCTAGTTTCCAGATTGGGGTTCAGAGATGGCATTTAACATGACAAAGTGTGGACTTGACTCCAACAGCAGTGAGAAGGAGTAGAAGAGTTGTTAAGCAGGGAGATGACAGGAGGAGATCTGTGTTTTTAAGCGTTGACTCTGCTGCTCTGGGGAGCGTCATTGAGAGAGGAAGACGAGAGGCAGCAGGACCAGGTCGGAGGCTATTACGTAGCCCGGACCAGAGATGGTGGTGACTGGGACAAAGTTAATGGCGGTACAATTGGAAAGAAGTGACATCATTTTGTAGGTCTTACTTGGCAATAAGTGAGGGAAAGTGGTTGCTAAGAATTTCTCCCAGGCTCCTGGTATGTGGATGACGCCCGAGTAGAACAGATTCGGTAAGAGTAAGATCAGTAATTCTGTTTTGGACATGTTACATTTGAGATGCCTGTAAGAAATCCAAGAAATGATGTCAAATAGGAGTTGAGTGTGCAAGTGTCAGATTTAGAGAAATAGCCGTGTTAACATTGGAGTACAGACTACTTAGCAAATCCTGGCCCCGAGAAGGGGATCAAGTTGGGAGGCTGAGCTCATGATATTCTTTAAGTGCATCTCCACCACTGCTGGCATATCCACAACTCCAAACCCCATAAGAAAAGATGTACATCTATGTCTGTTCCTATATAGACCCACACGAATAGATGAATAAATGAATAAATTTACATGAATAAATTGAGGATTGTCTGGGAAAACAAGAAAGGGCCCCACTGGTTGACGGAAATTCTAGGAATTCCTGAAAGATATTAAGCACAAGGAATCATATCCATGGAAAAGTAAAACCTGGTGGACCACACCTCAAAATATATAGATCTGTAGAGTTCTCAAACCAGAATCACATTCAGGTGGTGAGGAGGGGGCCTGTCGTATTAGGTAAGAGGGTGCATGTAGGTGGGCAGGCCTGTAGTAACCCCTCCCACAGGATACTGTGAATCCAAGCCAAAGTACTGGGTATAACACCGAGGCCCGGGAGGCTGGGACATCCTCAGGCAGCCTTTGATTGTCAGGAAGCTCAAGAAGCCCGACGCTGGCAAGACACAGTCTTGACCTGTACTGACACCTGGCATCACATTCCACGTTTCCCACGCTATCACTTCAAGCAGACGATGGTAAACAGAAACAGCACACACAGACAGCAAATTAGGTTCTCTGAAATTATCTTGTTCCCAAGAACCACTAAACATTTGAGGAAAACTTATGTCAGAAAGTGAGACACCAAACTTAATAAGCAAAAAATAACACCCAAAGAAACAATGAATAGGCAACACACTTTGAAATAAGTAAGATTAATATTCACAGAGGGACAGGAGAGGTTATTGCATTCGTAAAACAAACGGGATTGACTGAGTGAAATTAGACCAATCTCAAAATTTAAAAGTATGATTGTCAAGATTAAAAAAGCCCACATAAACAGGATAAAGAGTGGGCACAACTAAACAAATTAATGAATTGGAAGACTGAGCTAAGGGATTTTTTAGAATGCGGTCTTGTACTGAACAAGGTGGAAAGCTTAAACAAAATGTCTTAAGATATAGAGGACATTCTAAAGCATTAACATTCGTGTGATAGAAGATCAGATAAATAAAGAGAATGGAGGAGATTATAATCACAGAAATAATAGGAGAAAATTTCTCCAAACTGAAGATAGACAAGTCTTTTGAAAAGGCCTAATGAGTACTGAATAAAAGAACAAAAGAGCTGCACTCGAATGTCGACTTATGAAATTTCAGAATTCTAGTAATAGAGACAAACTGACTAAAAGCTCCCAGAAAGCAGACATAGTTTATCTCAACAGAAAGGATTAGGGTGACATCAGTCCTGTTATTGGTAAAAACAAGTGATAGAAGATAGAAATGCAGTTGTTGTGAAGTGTGGGAAAAAATTATTTTGAACCCATAATTCAATATTCAGACAAAAGAGCAATTCAGTGTGAGAGGAAAATAAAAACACTTTTGGACCTATAGTGATTCACCTTCTCTGATGGTTACAGACCTTTTTGAAAGTATTATTTATGGAAGTACTCTTGACCACAGAGTGGGGGGTCCCCAAAAGAAGGGACAGGCATGTCCTGAGGAACCAGTACTGAGGTTAAGGAAACAGTGCAAAGCTCTGCAAGACACATAAGCACAGTAAAATGTCTAGAGAGTCTCATAGTTTTGTTTTTTAACTGTAATGTTAATCTTCAAACGTATCAGTCTAGATCAGATCAGCTCAACATGAGAGGCAGAAGAAACAGAAGTCTTGAAGTATTAGGGTTTGCTTGTTTTTTCAGGAAAAAGATTTGGATATAGATTCCATGACTCTATAATGTATTAGAAAAACATAATCTGAAATACATGAATAATAACCACAAATAGAATATTCAATATAAGTCATGAAAATAAAAACAAAAAGTTTGTTATTCTAACCAAAGGCAGAGGAAAGAAAACAAGTATAGTAAATAAAATATATGACAGGAATAAGTTTAAGTAATAGGTATAGGTGAATGGGTTAAAATTCTCCTGTTAATGGAATCTAAGATTTTTCTCCAAAAAGATTTTATTTATTTATTTTTAGAGAGAGGGTTAGGAAGGGAGAAAGGGAGGGAGAGAAACATTGATTGGTTGCCTCTTGCGTGTGATCCGACTGCAACCCAGGCATGTACTGGACTAGGAGTCGAACCGGCGACCTTTCGCTTCGCTGGATGACTCCCAATCAACTGAGGCACACAGGTCGGACCTAGAACCTCAGATTTAAGTAAGTAAATATAGCACTGAGCTGTATATGTGCAAGGGATACTTCTAAAGAAAAAAGCAGCCTTGATATTAGAAATATGAAGAAAAATATTCTGCATGAATGAAAAGTCATAGCAATTTAATTCAGTGAAGTAGAAATTAAGGCAAAGGGCATTGAACAGGTTAAAGAGGGATATTTGAGATGAATAACAGATACAGTCTTCCATGAAGATATGATTACCCTGGGCATTGCATGTTACCTAATAACATAGCTTTAAACATATGCAGTATTAAAAACAACTAAAAATTAGAGCTGCAGGCAGATTTGCTTTTTTGTCGGAGTCTTAATAGATTACTGTATAGTAACACATGCATTTAAAAATAGCTTTATTGAGATATAATAACATTCTACACGTACATACAACATAAATTAACTCAAAGAGTACAAGGCATTGAGTTTTAGCATATTCACAGGGTTGTGAAACTTACCACTCATTTTTTAACATTTTTATCACCCGCAAAAGAGACCATTAGTGGTCACACACCATCACTCCCCCTGCCCCAGCCCTAGGCAACTACTGATGTACTTTCCGTGTCTGTGGATTTGTTCTTCTAGATGTTTTACGTAAGTGGAATCGTGCAGTATGTGGCCTTTTGTGACTGGCTTCTGTTCATTTAGCATGTTCTTTTGCTGGAGCATGTATGAAAACTCCATTCTTTTTTATGGGCAAATAGTATTCCATTGTATGTATAGACCGCATTTTGTTTGTCCATTCCTCAGTTGGGTTATTTTCACTTTTTGGCTGTTATGGATAATGCTACCGTGAATATTTGTGTAGAAGTTTTCATGATGTATGTTTCCATTTCTCTTGAATATATGCCTCGGAGTAGGGTTGCTGGGTAATTTAACACATAAATTTAAAGTCAGATGATGAACTAAGGGAAACTAGGTGCTACAAAAGTGTATGTACATATGATAATTCCATATTTTACCAATAAGCTTTTGGTGTTTTCTCATTGATTTGTATACATTTATATGTGGGTTTATATAAAATATTTACATAAAATACAGGAAGGGTAAAGTGGGTTTACAGTTGTTTCTATGGGAATTGTAATAATCTTAACCTGCATGTCTTTTTCCATAGAAACAACTGTAAACCTACTTTTGCCCACCACCCCCCATATTTAAAGAGCCCCCATATCCCATTTACCATAGATGAAGTATAAATTTTTCTCTTTATCAAAGAAACCCAGATTAAACAGGGAATATTATATCTAACAATTGAGTAAAGTTGTAATAAAATGATAAGCATCTGTGCAAGTGAGAACGATACAGTGTAATGAGCATTCACATACACTGGTAAGGGAAGTGCACATGGTTGTTTTTAGCAAATAGTCAATACCTATCAAGATACACCTGCAAAAATGCATCCCTTGGACCTGGTCGTTCTCTTCTAAGGCAGTAATGAGAACTGCCGATAGGATTCATACACAGTTTGCTGTTGTAGCAAAAATTGGAAACAGCTATAATAGAAAAATAGTTAAATGAGTTATGGTATATCCATCAGTTGAAGTATTATACAACCATTAAAAATTCAGGCTTAGAGAGGATTTAATGACATGAGGAATCACTCTTGATATAATATTTTTAAATTGCAATGAAATTATTGATACAGAATTGAACCAATTTATGTTTTAAAATTATAGATATGCATTTACACTGAAGAAAAAAAATATCTGGCCGGTGACCAATACTTATATCTTTGTTGGTGTTTGATTAGGGGTTTTTATTTTCTTCTTTTTTCAAACTTTTTTCAGCGACTATGTATGAATAAATTTTATGGCAAAATATATATTCATTTTCAAATCCCTGCCAGTGGGCCACTTAATTTTAAGCTTTGATAGACTTCCAATACAACCAGAGTGGGGCTAAATTTCTTTTCAGTTGAAACCTCTAAATGCTTTTAGTGTAAAATCAATACTTATATGTATTCTGAAGCTGGACAAACATAGCTAATTTTAAAAATGAAAGCTGTTCAAAGAAAGAATGTTAAAGAGATGAAATAATAGAAGCTATGATATTATTCCAATAGAAACTAAAATACTTTTGGTTTAATAACAGCTCAAATGCTAAAGACCCAACTCCAGTCCTTGTCTCAGAAATGGAGAGAGCTGATTTTAAAAACACATGCCTGTCATTATTTCTGGGGAGAAGCAGCCAGTGCGGTCGAAGGACGACATATCCCTAACTGACCCCTACAGACTTTGCTGGAAAGTGGCTTGGTGTTACTCCCAAGAAAACACTCCAGGGTGAGAGCAGGATGACGCCGAGCTGGCTCTCTTGAGTTCTTTGGGACGTGGGGAACGGTGCTTGAGCTTGGCCTTGTGATAGCCTGAAAGCACAGCTTCAGTAAGCTGGATTTACTTGCTGCTTATTCCTTCTTTGGACCATTTTTAGGTATTTTCATGCTCATTAACACCTCTATTTGTTAATGAGCGTGCACAGGAAAGTAGGAAAGACAGAACATTTCTTCCTTTTGCACCTCTCTGTTAAATCATTTGATGATGTTAGAGAATGAAATGGTTTTCCAAAAGGAGGTTTTGGAACCCTTAGTGGATTTTCTATATCCAGGCCATCTTTGCTCCTCATTACTTTGGGTAACGAGGAGTCACTGTAAAAGGAAAATCATCTTCCCAGCTGAAATTTTTCACGGTAAAACCTTAAAGGTGGGAGTTGGTATTTCAGTTCTCTGCCTCCTGTGTGGGAAGCGTCCTGGGTAAAAACAAAAAGAACTCTTTAGCGGTGACATCACTCTGTGAAAAACCACCGTATAACTGTAGTTATGTAGGGTTATAAAACACAGTTTCAGTTTAGGACCGCAAATGGTTAATGAGGTTTCTCATCTGCCCTATATTGTTTGTCTGAGTTTTTTTAAACATTTTAATCCTTTAATTATTTGCTATTGTTAGTGGGATATGGAAAAGAGTTTGCCCCATGGATGTTCACTCAGAGGACTTCTGACTGGGTTTTTCCCCCTGTACTAGAGCAATATTGTGAAATAATAAAACACAAATAGAAACATAGAATTGTTCTAAAGATCAGCCATCGTTCACGCCAAGGTAGATGAGTACCTTGCCAAAATGTTTTTACAGCCTTTTCCCTTACTTGTAAGTCCCAGGATATCGTCTGTGCTTGAATCTCTGCTTTACTGGGTATTATGAACAAAATTCAAACTTACTAGCCTTGCAATTCAGGTAAGTCACTCATGACTATAACTGATCTGTTTCCATATCTGAACAAAAACAAGTTTTTGACCTTTATTGGGAGTATGAACTAAACTCGTGTATTAAAATTTGCCAGTTATTTTTTAAACTTAGTTTTAAAATTTCTATTCTGAGTATTTCTTATTTCCAGATGAATTAAGCTTCTTCCATTGAAGCATTAACTTTAGTTTTCTCAGGTTCTTAGAAATCACTGACAGTGTCATAAGCCATATATCTATAT
>VMDR010029777.1:0-12619 GCA_007922815.1 Macrotus californicus
ATACAGTAACAACGAGCATCATGTTACCTTGCTTATTATCCTGTTCTATCTCCTGAGTTAATAGAATTACACTTTTTTTTTCTAACCAGAAACTAACATATAGTTCTAACACTTGGCTTACTAGGTGTTTTCAACTAGACAGAGCATAATTTGGATTGGTATTATAAGCACATTAAAAGCTTTTAACATACACTGTACCTGTTATGAATAGAGTACCTGAGAAAGATTGCAAGACAACTAGAAAAAAACAACCAACCCTCTTTATTAGGCAGAAAAGCCACCCCCTTCCAATTTCAAAACAAGGTATCTTTCGAAACAATCCAGGCTATTGCTCCATTATGCAAAAAGTGAGGGAGGCGATGTGTGTCTAAATTCGAAATGATTTCTCTGTCAATACGCACGGATCCGATCCGATCAGAAAACGAGGCGAGGCGGCTTACAACCCGCGTAGACTGCCAAGCTTCGCCCTTTCGTGGCGAATCAAGAGGAGGTGGGAAGGAAAGCGGCCACGTACCTTGGATGCCTTCCGGTTTGGGGAAAGCTTGAATCGGGCTGCTGTGGACCACCAACACCAGAATCCAAGTGCCGGTCCACAGGAACCCCATTCTTCACTCCTGGCTTCGGAAACAGCCTGGCGCCGGGGTCCGGAGCTGCAGCTTTTGTTATGAATGAAAAAGGGGACCGACAACAGGAAGAGCTCGGAGGGCGGGTGCGGGGAGGAAGAGCGGTGCGAGCCCTGCGGCGCGCGGAGCGATTAGAAAGGGTCCCGGCTCTCGGAGCCCGGTCTTCAGGTGCAAGGGAGCGCTGTCCGCCCCTTGGGTGCTGAAGTTCCTGTGACGAGGGGCCGGCCGCAGATCCGCTAGGGCGTAGCCTCACTCCCTCTCTCCTTGAAAGGAAGTGAGGACGGAAGCGCATGCTCCCTGCAAGGCAGAGGCGGGAAAGGATGGCGTCAGCGACTCCATCGCTACTCCAGTCTCCTGGGAAAGGGAGGGGGGAGGGTGGCAGGTCGGCTAGCGTCCTTTCTGTGCCGCAGTCCCAGGGCTGCTCCTACGCTCAGGGTCACCTGGATCGCCGTAAGGTTGGACATCATCGTGCTAATTCCCCAAGTAAAGGCTACTTCAAGGACCAAATGCCTTCTCTGCGCGTGCACCTGTCAAGGAAAGCTAGGTAACCTGTGTGAAGGGTTCTACTTTGGGATTATTTTGGGATATCTGCACCAGAATTCCTTTCCATTCCACTTTCTGTTGAAAGGTAGATATAATCCCTAGAAAGCCCTGCTTTTGGTGATTGGGTTGACAGATCAAGTGTGGTGCTCTGATTTTTGTCTCAGCTCAATGGAGTTCTTTTAATGGGGAAATCAAGAAACATTCTTTCTAATAGATTGCTGCAACACACTCTCACTCTCCTGGATGCTGAAACAGAACTTAAAAAAAAAAAATCATTGACTGTCCCCCTAGAGTGAATAGCCTCATCAGTCCTGGATAGGTGGGCAGCAAGAACCAGTTTTACTCTAAAATTACCCATTCTCACCAAGGAAGACAGCTGCCCGTTCCCCACAACCACCACCTAAAAGTAAACAACAGCAACTACAAAACAAACAGCTACACTTCTGTAAAATTCTTCCCCAGGACTCAATTTTGCCTAAAAACCTGGTTGTTTCAGGGGACCTTGAAGAGAGGGGATGGTGATGAAAAAGCATTTTTCATCATAATTAGGTCAAGGAGGTACTTCCTATGTTTTGAAAATATTCCCAGAAGCCTAAGGTTATTATATAATAAAAGACATTTAAAGATGAAAGCAAGGAACACTACTGTGAGCAGGGTGCTGAGTAAGCTCTTTAGTTTGATTTTGAAACTGCTTGGACACTTTCCTTTGGACTGTAGCATGCTGGGAACCAGACTGAATAATGATGAAAAGAGAAGGATTCAGCACAATCAGGCCTTTGATTTCTGCACCCCTGCTTTCCAAGGAGCAACTCAGTCATTCAAGTAACTAAAAACAAACAAAAAACAAACTAACAAACAAATTTCCCTCCTTCTGGAGGTTGTTGAGTTTAGAAATCACTCAAATACTTCCTTTAAGAACCTGAAGAGTGCTTGTTGTTAATTATGCTATGACAATTGTCCCAATTTTTCCCCTTTTGCCCCCCTCTACCCAGCACCCCCCAACTTCCTCTGGTGATACCCCCTCCTTTGTTCATGTCCATGAGCCATGCATATAATTTCTTTGGCAACTTCATTTCCTATACTTGCTCTTAACATCCCCCCTGCCTATTCTGTAACTACCAATTTGTACTTCTTAATCCCTTCACTTTTCCCCCATTTTCCCAGACCTCTATCCCCACTGACCACCATCCCAATGTTCTCCATATCTGTGATTCTGTTTCTGTTCTACTTATTTGCTTAGTTTGTCTTATAGATTAAATTGTTAATAGATATGTACTTATTGTCATTTTAATGTTCATACTTTTGATCTTCTTTTTCTTAGATAAACATTTTCTTACATTTCATGTAATAATGGTTTGGTGATGATGACCTCCTTTAGTTTAGGGGCATTTTTTTGTTTGTTTGTTTGTTTTTGTTTGTTTTTGTCTAGGAAGCTCTTTATCTGCCCTTCAATTTTAAATAGCATTGCTGTATAGAGTAGTCTAGGTTGTAGGTCCTTGCTTTTCATCACTTTGAACACTTCTTGTCAATCCCTTTTATCCTGCAAAGAGATTTTCTTTTGAGAAAATCAACTGACAGTCTTATGGGGTTGCCACTGTAGGTAACTAACTGCTTTTAAGATTCTCTCTTTATCTATAACGTTTGGCATTTTAATTGTGATGTGCCATGAAGTGGGCCTCTTTGCATCTAGGTTGATTGGGACTCTCTGTGCTTCTTGGACTTACATGTCCATTTCCTTCACCAAATTAGGGAAGTTTACTTTCATTATTTTTTTCAAATATGTTTTAAATTTCTTGCTTTCTCTCCTTCAGGCACCCCCATGATGGGAATGTTGGTACTCTTGAAGTTGTCCCAGAGATTCCTTACACTATGCTCATTTTTTTTTAATTCTTTTTTCTTCTTGTTCTGATTGGTTGTCTTTTCCTTCCTCATGTTCCAAATCATTGATTTGATTCTCAGCATCATCCACTCTACTGTTGTTTCCCTGTAAATTCTTCTTTATTTTAATTAGTGAACCCTTTGTTTCTGACTGGGTCTTTTTGATGTTTTTGAGGTCCTCACTAAGTTCCTTGAGCATCCTTATAACCAATGTTTTGAACTCTGCATCTGATAGAGTGCTTATCTCCATTTTGTTTAGTTCTTTTTCTAGAGTGTTGATCAGTTCTTTCATTTGGGTCATGTTTCTTTGTCTCCTCACTTTAGCAGCCTCCCTGTGTTTGTTTCTATGTATTAGGTCAAGCTGCTATGACTCCCTATCTTGGTAGTGTGTCTTAATGTAGTAGGTGCCCTGTAGGGTCCAGTGGCACAGCCTCTCCTATCACCCTAGCTGGGTACCTGAGGTGTGCCCATTGTGTGGGCTGAGTAAATCCTCATCTTGTAATTGAGCCTTGATTGATATTGGCAGGTCAATGGGAAGGACTTACCCAGGCCAGTCAGCTGCAAGGATTGGCTGTGACCACTGACCACCAACCTCCACCCTCTGTGGAGGATCAGTTGTGCAGGGGCAGGGTTGTGGTGCTCTGATGTTGTCTGTAGCTGTCCAATGGGTGCAAAAGCTCTGCAGTTTCCCGGGTGGTGCAGGCCAAGTTCAGACCTCACCTGTATTTTGCCTGGGGCCATCCTGTCTGGGCTATAAAGGAATCTGATATGGCTGCTATTTATGCTTGGCTTAGAGATTCCCAGGCTAAGCAAAGCTGTGCATCTAGGCTGGCTGCTGCTAGTGCTGGGCCTGGGGCCACTTAGCAAGAGGTATGGGTACTGGGGGCTCACTGAGGCCAGCTGTTGCTTGTTTGGGAGGATTTAGGAAGTTGTGAAACATTAGCCAAGACCTGCAATTCATATGGAAAAGTCTCTGTTAACAGCTTGAGTGTGCCCATAAGTTGGGTGGGATGGAGTCTTAGGGGATCTAACTGGTATTAGCCAGGTTGATGAAGTCTCAGATATGGCACATGCCTGCTGGCAATGTGGCTCTATCGGGGGAGGGCTTAGAAAAGGAACAACAGGCTCTGCCTGTCTTTCTGTCTGGGAGAAAGCTGCCCCCAGATCTTGCCTTGATGCCTCCTCATGTGCTGCTGGTGCCTTTCAAGCTGCCACCCAGAGAGAGTGAGTCTGAGTAAGTCCATGTGTCGGTTCTTTAAAAGGAACTGCTTGACTACTCCAGAAGTTTCTTCCACTGACTCAGTCCCCGCTGATTTCTGAAGCCAGAAGTTTTGGGGACTTATATTCATGGCACTGGTACCCTGGGCTGGGGTCCCTGGTGTAGGACGGGACTCCTTGCTCCCTAGATATTCCTCCTATAGAGTACTTTTTCTTTTTTTTAAGATTTTACTTTTTCAGAAAGAGGGTAAGGGAGGGAGAAAGAGAGAGAAACATCAATGTGTAATTGCCTCTCACACGTTCCCACGGGGGACCTGGCCCCCAACCCAGGCATGTGACCTGACTGGAAATCGAACCAGCAACCCTTTGGTTTGAAGGCCAGCACTCAATCCACTGAGCCACATCAGCCAGGGCTTAGAATACCTTTAATCTAACAGTACTTCAAACACACAATCGTTTCATGGCAGGGATAATATAGCATTATTATCTCAGTATACTGCATTTAAAAATTTAAATCAGTGGTAGGTGGGGGTGGGCAGGGCAGGAGAGAGTAATGGGAACAACTGTAATTGAACAATTAAAAAAATTTAAAAATTTAAAAATAAAAAATTTTAATCATAATTGAAAATCCCAGCTAAGTTAAGAGTAAATTTCCAGTATCCCCTTCTTTAAAACAGAGATGGTAGGCTGTTTACCACACAATGTTATCGTGGAGATTAAATGGATGCATGTTTAAATCAAGTAATTTTGATGCCATGAATATTTTGACACAGACTAAAAAAGTGTCATGAAATGGCTTCAGCTTTTAAGAAACATTTACCAAATATCATGAGAAGTAGCCATTCACTGATTCTGAGACTCTACCGCTGACCTAATCTCTCAGCCTTTCTCTGTTCTTTGTCCTGCTCCTGACTCAGGATGTGTTTGAAGTTGGGAGAAGCAGCTCGGGATGGAAAGAGGTAAAGGATGGTTGTTGAGGATGTTGTATTGCTTGTCAACAATGAAAAAAAGGTATTTGACTTTTCTCTGCCATTTGGACTGAAACTGACTGTGTTAAATGGACACTAAGTCTAGGAACATTTTATGTTTCTGATCACATGAGCTGTGGAACACTGAGTAAATGTAAGGCATGGATTCTGTTACATTCCTCAGTCTTAAGCATGTTTTTGCTGAATTTAATAGGGGTCTATGAGTGGAATATTCCTAAGTTTTATTTATTTACTCATTCATGTAACAGATGTTTATTGAGCAATTGAAATGTACCAGGTATTGAGATAATTTCTGGGTATACAACGACAACTAAGATATGATCACTGGTCTTATAGTCTAATAGAAAAGACTGTGATTATAACAATAACAACAACAACCACAACTATTTACTAAATAGGTTTCATGTGCTACACACTTATCTCATTTAAAAATAAGTGAACAAATAAGCACAAGAATATGTTATGGGTTCCCTGTTGTATGTGCAAAGTTCAGGTTGGGTGCAAAAATTAAAGGAACGGTCAGGAAAGGTTTCAAAGAAAAGATACCTCTTTTCTTAATAATGAAAAGATTGAAGTATTTGCTTATTGTATGTAAGCACACTATAAATGTTGAATAATACAAAAATATATGTTGTAATTGTAAGACAACAGTCATTGACACAGATCAGATAATCATAAGATAGACGACCTGCATGCCCAGTGAACTACATGCCTTGCACAGGGGCCACACTAACCTCCTCTGTATCGTTCTGATTTTAGCATATGTGCTGCTGCAGTGAGCACTATTGCATATTTTACCTTTACAGAATTTCAAACACAAAGTGGAGAATATATTGAGAGGCACCCCCATGAATTCATTACCCAAATTCAATAATCATTAACTCATGTGATCATTCTTTCTATTTTATATTTCCAACCACTTTGCACTCCCAATGGATTATTTACCCATAAAAATCCCAAGTTTCATATCACTTCATCCATAAATATGTCAGCATGTTTACCTAAAAGATAAGGATTCTTTTTTCCCAACATTACTGGAATATCTTTATCATACCTCATAATGATAATACTACCTTAGTATCATCTAATGTCCAGTCAGAGTTTAAATTTCCCCACTTGCATTATAAATATTTTTACAGTTGGTTTGCTTGGACCAGAATCCAAAGAAGGCCAGGCATTGCATTTGGATGGCATGTGAAAGACACACACGGGTGTAAGACTGGAAAGGTGGACGTGGCCAGGTTTTCTTTGACTTCCCCAGACAATTTAGTTCCTTCCTCAGAATACTGTGCACACTTCCAATATAGCATGTATTCCATTGTGCTTTTTGTACATGCTTCTCTTCTTCTTATTTCAAAAATAATAAATATACATCAAAGGAAAAACTCTGAAAATACAGATGGGCAAAAAGGAAAAAGTCATCTGATAGAGATAACTGATGCTAACTTTTGGTATATGCACTTTTGGTGCATGTTTTTTTTCTAAAAACTGTTTTGTACATGTATCTACAAAATTGTATCTCCGACCATAATTATCTGCTCACATATCTAGCTATCTATCCCGCTAAATTGTGAACTCCTCCAGGGAAAGGATCTTGTCTTAGTCATCTTTCATTTTTCAGCCCTTCTTACAGCATCTGGAAATCCATTTGCTTAAATCAATGAAGTGACAGAGGATTGCCTGCTTACCTTTGGTCTTCAAATGCTGAGATTATTATGGCTGTCCCACGGTGGAGGATCATCACAGTCTTGTAGTGCCAGGAGCTGCCAGCTCCTTCAAGAACTATTAGCCACTCCGCCAGTGTGATTCTCCATGGAATACTTTTTTAGCAGGGCTCAGTCCTTTACATACATATCTTTGCTAAGAAGCCACGTTTTTAGGAAGGGCAACTGTCTCAGGTTGCCCTTTCCTGGGAAGCAGACCCTGGAGCGGGGATTAGCATGCAGGGAGTTTATTAGGGTACACTCTTGAACAAACAACGATGGAAGGGAGAGACTGGGAGAGATGCAGGGTTTGGCAGAGAAGGGAGTTAAACTGCAACATAGTTTCAATGGAAGCTTTAGCCAATCTGTTCTGAGTTGAAGCTAGAGGTGCAGGCATTTATATTCTTGCACAGATCAGTCATTGGATGCAGGCCTTCCCGGGAAGGAGTCATAACCTTGGATGAAGTAGTTCTTTTCGGCAGCTGGGAAACATGTCCTTCCATCCTGAAGTGAGATCTGAGCAGTGCCTCCCAAAATTTAGCACACACCCCCTGAGCCCCTTGTTTAAAGTTGTGACCCCTGTACCTGCACTCTCTTCCCGTCCCCGCCTTATATTTATTTCTCCGTTGCACTTAACACCTGACGTACCACACCATTCACTTATTGATTTTATTTTTAGCTTTCTCCCCAACTAGACTGTGAGATTTTTTCACCAAATCTATATTCTCGTTTTATTCATCGCAAGGTTAAATATTAACATCTTAAGTTAGGCCACAGGTGCTCCTGATGAACCCACTTTTATTTGCTTTCACTGATGTCACTGTCACTGTCACTGCTGCTGTCACTATCTCTGTCACAGGCCAATGTAGTTAGGTTACATTATGAGATTTTTGTGGACAGGAATTTTTGTCTACATTTTGATTGTTGTATTTTTATTGCTGTATTTTGAGCATCTAGAATAGCGTCTGACATATAGTATGTGCTAAACACATATTGATGCCTGGAATATGCCTTAAAATACCCCAGAAAAAATATATATACAGTTAGATAAACAGAGAAATAGAATTGCCCATTAGTTGATAATTATTGAACCTGGGTAATGAATACTCAGAAATTCAATATACAATTCTCTCAAATTTTATATGTAATTGAAATTTTTCATAACAGAAAGCTTTGAAAATTTTTATTTTAAATTTACTACTCACAAGTGGAGAGAGTAATAAGAGAGATTGTTTTTCTTTTTTTGCTCCCAAACATATTCTGAAAATACAATGAAACATCTTCCTCAGTGGCACAGAAAATCAGTATCTTCGCTCTGGGGCACCAAAGCCTGACCTCCAGCCACCCTGGGAGGCATGCAGCTGCCATGGGGACCCCGAGTGACTTAGCCGCCGTGCCCCTGCAGGGTTAATGGTGTAATTTCATTTTCTTTCTCCCAGGAGGCCAATGTTTTACAGACAATGGAGAATTAGGCCAGCATCTTTTTGCGAGACACTGCACAGATGCAATTAGACAGGACTAATGCATTTTGAGAAACTAAGAGTGATCACTGAACCTCCCTCTTGTCAGTCATGGAACAGTGGGTAGAAGGAGACTGTGCCTGAGTGCTCACCTCTCCCCAAAGTGCAGGGCAAGTTGACCCACAGGGTGGGGTAGAGAGGAAGGGAGCAGTTACCTCTTCTCTGCTGCCTTTTCTCCAAACAAATCCCCAAGAAAGGCCCTGCCTGACATGGCTTCTGCAGCCTCTCTGACCTTACTTCCTCCCACTCACCCCCAGGCCCCTGAGCCCTAGCTGCACTGGCCTCTGCAGCCTCTGACATGGTCAGACATGCCCTTGTGTTGGCACCTCCTCCTCTGCCTGTAATAGTCTCCACATGGCTCGTCCCCTCACCTTCTCCAAGCCTTAGCTCAAGTGTCACCTTCTCAGTGATGAATTATTTAAAACTGCACCCACTTCTACCACCCCCGCACTCACCACCCTATTACCTTGCTCTACTTCTTTATTATTCCTTGCCACTTACCTCTTTCAAGTATATGACTTATTTATCTATTTCTCCCGAGTGCCTACAGTAATGCCTGGTACACAGATAGTGATTGAAAAAGTGGAATAATACATGGAGCTCAGACTGCTGTGTTTCTCGGGGTCCACACATTAAGATTCTAAAAGTCAGTCCTGGTTTTAACTGTTACTGTCAAATCTCTCTGTTTCCCTTCCTTTTGCCCTAAACCTCCATTTCTCCAGTTCATAGTTTAAAGCAACCAGAGTGATCTTTTAAAAATATGTCTGATCACAGGTAAGGGTGGAGATTGGGCGAAACCACGTGGAAGCTGCAGCACCCTGTGCCCAGTCACAGCTGAGAGCAGTTTTACCAAGCAAGGCCTCGGAGCTGTATAAGAGGGCCGCTGACAGGGACTGTAGCCTTTAGCAGAGGATGCAGCCAAGGAAATATTGGGTTGGCCAAAAAGTCCATATAGCTTTTCCTTATAATAAAAGACACATTTTTCATTTTTACCAATAACATTATTGATTTGGATATTTTGAGTATGTCAGCTATCTCCCATGTGGTATAATGTTGATTGTTCTCAATAACATCTCAATTTGATCACTATCAGCTTCAACTGGTCTACCCGACCATTGAGCATCCTCCAGAGAGAAATCTCCAGCACAAAACTTTGAAAACCACTTTTGACACATTCCATCAGTCACAGCATCTTCTCCATACACTGCACAATTTTTCTTTGCATTTCTGTTGTGTTTTTACCTTTCTTGAAATAATAAAGCATAATGTGCTGAAAGTGTTGCATATTTTCTTCCATCTTCAATATTAAAATGCCTACACAAAAATTCACCAATTTGGTAAGTTTTTTTTAAATGCACACTGATAGGACAGCTGTCACAGTACAATCTAACAAAGTTGTTTTGAATGAAGTTCAAGACAACTAAGTGCTACTAGAACCATCTTATGGAAAAACAAAACAAACTTTTGGGCCAACCCAGTATATCTGTTATCCATGTCCTTGAGTCATTTTTCCTTTTTGCTCAATGTCTGGTGATTGTGGGGTTCGGGGGAGGAGGGTAGAAGGGGGACAAATGGTAATGAAAAAAATATACAATAAAAAATAAATTTTAAAAAATCTCCCGACTCCACTCTTCTCCCTTCTCATCTCCTACCAGTGCCACCCTGTGGCTGAATTCGACCAGAAACCAGAGGGCAAGGGAGCAACTGATGCTGTCCTTGGGAGCCAGCCTTCTCCAGCACAGGGTGGGTGGGCAATGGATCTGGAGGGAGGGGGGAAGTGAAAGACATCCACTTTTTACCTCCTTTCATGCTGTTTATGTCACTCCTAGAAAATGACAAACTTTCCCGCAACTGGAGTTTTCTCACTTGCTCTTTCTTCTGCCCGGAGTGCTCCTTCACATAGCTAGCTGCTTTCTTCCTGGTAAATGACCCTTCCTCAGACAAGCCTTCCCTGGTCAATGTCCTTGTGGAAGTCAGCTGTAACTGGCATTCAGAGCAAACACAAACACACACACACACACACACACACACACACGCAGAATTATCCAAAGATTTTTTTCAAGAGATATTTGAATAAATTAAGGAATATATTTTTAGCAATTCTGAATTCCATGAAAAAGGACAGTTGTTATTAAGTTCTACAGTGTGTGACAAAAATGAAAACCCAAATATTATTGAATTTTGTATTGCATTTCACAGAACATTGTTCTTTTAAAAATAAAATTTAAAATATGTAACTAAATATTTCACTTCTATACCTCTGTATAACTTTTCATGCACATAAATTCACAAATCAGGAAAAATCCTTTATTATATTATGATTCCTACATTGACATCACTAAATCTGACAATTTTTATTATTTATTTATTTTTTAAATTGATTTTACTTATTTTTAGAGAGCGAGGAAGGGAAGGAGAAAGAGAGGGAGAGAAACATCAGTGTGGTTGCCTGTCATGCGGCCCCTACTGGGGACCTGGCCTACAGCCTAGACATGTGCCCTGACTGGGAATCGAACCGGTGACCCTTTGGTTCACAGGCCCGTGCTCAATCCACTGAGCTATACCAGCCAGGGCTAAATATGACAACTTTTAATTATCTATAAAAGTTAGGAGCATTATATTCTTTTTTAAAAGACTTTATTTATTTATAGGAGGAGAGGAAGGAAGGGAGAAAGAGAGGGAGAAAAGCATTGATCAGTTGCCTCTCATGCACCCTCAGTTTGCAGGAAGACACCCAACCCAGAGCCACACAAGTCAGGGCAGAAGCATTATATTCTTGAAATTTCAGGAGAGGTCAGCAGACACCAGTAGGAAAAAAGGAACTTGTTCTGAATTTCCTGATGTGCTAATCTGGTAGTGTTCCCTAGTCCTGTTGCCTGTCTTGTCCTCTCCACTTGAAGATGTCCATTTCATTTCTAGTGTTTCTTATCATTCAGATGATCTGGGAACCAGAAGAACCTCATCAGATTCTCTCAACAGGTAGTGGTGAATGAAAAATAAATGGCTCTTTTACACTCTTGTGTTCAAGCCATTGTTCTCCTACTACTCGGACAGATTTGCTGTGAAGCCACTGAAACACCTGAAGCTTGCAGGACCCTCTCTCAAGGCCTGGAGAAAAGCCCTAGCTCCTGCTCATGCAGCCATATGCTTTGGTAAACCTTGAAATAAATGTTGAAAAGACAACTGGTTAAGGCCTTTGTCTTTGCACTCCCAACTCCGCACCAAACTTCCCCTCATGTTGAATGTTGAGCAAATGGCCACGGCCATTTCTGGAAGTCAGACACAGTTGAGTTGGTGATACACTGGGTTTAGTGGGATATTTTAAGTGATCCATCGTCACACCTGTATAAAGTTATTGCTAGTCTTCCCGATATAGCAATGGATCCCAGGAACACACCTACTGCCAGCTGTGCCAGCGGATCTGGCGTGCAGGCATAGAGGTCCTATCACAATATGAATGTGTCCTACAGATTCTGGCAACAAAGTATGTCACTAGTGGATGAGACACAAAGTCATAGGTATGAGGAAGTAACTTGGGGGTGATCAATGCTGATGTAAAGTACAACCTGAAGAGCATGCAAATGCACTGAATACTTCGACTGAGCCCTGACTGGTGTGGCTCAGTTGGTTAGGCATCATCTGGCAAAGTAAGGATTGCCTGTTCAATCCCCAGTCAGGGCACATGCCTGGGTTGCAGGTTTGGTCTCCAGTTGGGGCGCATGTGAAAAGCCACCAGTCAATATTTCTCTCTCACATTGCTCTTTCTCTCTTTCTCTCTCTGTCCCTTCTTCTCTCTCTAAAATCAACAGACATATTAAAATAATTTTTTAAAAAGACATAGAAAAGTTGAAAGTAAAAAAATAGAGCCATACTCAGCCAGAGCTGGCATGTGGAAGTGTAAAGTTATAAATGGAAGATTCAGCTCCCCATGCTTAGTCAAAATGGAAGCTCTCTCTTTTTAGTAATATACTTGATAATGCTGCATAAACAGTTTTAAATACAGACCTTTTATTATCACACAGTAGATTTTATCAGAATCCCTGTGTTTATGGGCATAAAATAAATCTGTAGTAGTCCTGTGCGTGCGTGCGTGTGTGTGTGTGTGTGTGTGTGTGTGTGAGAGAGAGAGAGAGAGAGAGAGAGAG
>VMDR010029778.1:0-12608 GCA_007922815.1 Macrotus californicus
TGTGTAGAAGGGGTCCAACTTCATTCTTTTGCATGTGGAGAAAATCAACTGTTGAAAGAATTTCCACTAAAGTTACAATATGCCATGCATATATACATAAAGATATCCATTCAACAAATATATGCAGCAAAAACAATATTTTGATATGAACTGATGATTTTTCTTTCTATATTTTCCTCTTTCCTTCCCAACATTCAAGCACATAGGCTTCAGACTTCCTTGCCTAGGGGAAGTTTATGGCAAGGTAAGCTTCCTGACTTTTGTTTTCTCAAACACCTAAATTATAGGACCACAGATTCTCAGGGGAATTGACCAATTATATTGTCCAGAAAAACAAGGAAGAAGTGGTTTTCCTCTCTGACAGAATAGGTAGGTATAGGGAACCTATCCATGTGTGATGCGATCTTGTGGCTCAGCTCTGGTTCTGAATGCAGACAGACGCATGTGGTGTGCAGAGAACATCTGTGAATAGGTCTCATGTGGGGAATCAGGCCCGCATTGCACCTAGGCCGCTTTGAGACTTACTTTTGCTAAAAAACTCCCTCACCTTGAATTGAGGAAACATGTGTGTACTGCATATCTTTAAAGTAACCTTCCAAAATCTATGCTAAACCTCTCAAGTTTGGATATAACCAGTTCAACCTTTTCCCTTTACAATTGCAAATGACCTCTATCTTAAAGGGATTAGCAACATTCTTTCTTTTGTTATGGTAACCACCTAAAGCAAACCTGTGCACAGTGAAGGAGGACCCACCTTGATATAAATCTACCTAGAATATCAATAAAAGCCTATGGAGGCAAAGGGTCCAGGCCCCTCTCTCTTGATCCTGGAAAGATCGGCCACGCCTCCCTTTTTCTCCACCGGATTCCTTTATTCCGCGTGAATTTGTTTGTCACTTGTCCAGGGATATAGGACAAGTATTCCACAACAACATGCGGTCCTGACAGCTGGGACCAAGACAGATAGGGAGCCCCTAGAAATAGATAGGGAGCTCTCTAGGCAGCAGGAAAAGGAAAAAAATGTCCTGAGAAAGAGGGGATCAGTACCCAATTTCCCAGACATACTACTGAGAGGAATGGCTGTGGGTACAGCCAAGTATAGGCACCTCGGCCCAGATTCTCAACCCTAAGGCAGGTATGAGGCAGCTAAGATTCACTAAAACCATAATGGCTTAGAAGGACAGGAACAATACAGCAAACAACTGACAAAACATCAGATGGGATCCCTCCTCCTACCCATACACTGGCATATCCTGAATGTCTGTGTATTATGCAGTCTAGGCACTACCCTGGAATTATGTCATATTCTGAAGAAGCAAGGGGCCATGATGAAACCCAAGAACCACTAAGGTTATATTTTTTCCCCACCAGCAAGACAAAATGGCAACTCAGAGTGAGAAATTAGGTTTCTAAGAAGTAGTTATATTTCTTGCATGCTTCATTTTACAGACTGACATTCATACCTGCCATACAAATATTAAGAACCCACTATGTACAGGACATCCTGCCAGGCTAATTTGGAGCAGGAAATAAAAGTCATGATTAGCCAAGGTATTTACAGTCTGATGAGAGCAAACATGAGTGATGGTAGCTGCCATAAAATACACACCATTTGTGTACACAGCTTATGCTACACTCTGGTTCACATTTAATGAAATCTTCCTCCCAACAGCTCTCTGACACTTAGAGAAGGCAAGGGACTTGGCTAAGGATACATACTAGTAATTGGTAGACTCAGTTATGTACCAAGGTATACCCAGCTCCAAGCCCATTTTCATTCCTGAAGTAATGACTTGTCATGACTCCCTTCCATGTTGAGGCCAATTTGAGTGCTGTCCTTTGGTATCCCAGAATCCACTTGACCTAGACTTTGATTCATTTTTCTGAGTTGGAATGAGCTTAAGTAAAACCAATCTTTTCTAAGTTGCTGTACCATGCACCCACTGGCAGATGACTGGACAGGAAGCTGAGGTTGGGCAGGAGACATTGGCCAAATTGGCTCCCATGATATTGGGGCTCATGGTCTTGCTGTATCAAGGTATGTCAACTAGTTCCTTTGAACAGCCTGGATTTTTATTACCATTCACATCATCTTAATGTCCAGCGAAGAAGGGTCATATCTGGCTTGGGGAAAAGATGTCAACTTTTCTATTTATGTGCAAAAGGAAAGATTTGGTTATATGGAAAATGGAAATTTTTCTTATAGGGAAGAAAGTCTCATTAAGCTATTTTGTTTTCAGGTGCAGGCACTTAAATGGGTGCCTAAGAAACTATTTAAAATTCTTATCTGAAGTTTCCTAGAAATAATAAAAGGAAAATAATTTGATTCTGGCAGTAAAATATTAATAGTTTGTCCTTGAGTATTAATCTACTGAACAAATGTTGAGCATGAAAGAACAGGCATATAGATGTTGCGAGAGCCATGATTTATGCATTTTCTACTGCTGCTTCTGCTATTTGATCCTGGATAAATGACTAAACCAAATTTCAAATCTCAAAGAGAAACATATTGAACCACAGACGGAAGTAAAAAGCACAGAGACACCTAACATACTACTGTCTCTTCTTTTGTATCTTTGTCTAAGAAATAAATCTCTCCCCATTTGGGATTGTATAACCATTTAACTTGCATTTTCCCACATACAAAGTGGACTTCAGAACTGAGGAAATCAGTTAGTCCAACGTCCCATTTTGTAAATGAGATTCCAAGAGGTTAAGTGACTTGAGGTTCCAAGAGGTTAAGTGACTTGTCCGATGTCATGTGTTCATTAGCAAAAATAATATTATTATTTCAACTAAGTAGGAAGGATACTGACCTAGAAGTGAGAAGACCTAGCTTATACTTCCCACTCAGTCATTAATGAGTCACTGTTTATAAAATGAAAGTGTTAGATAAGATGGTTTTTGAAAATCCTTCCCTGTCTGATGGGACTATAATTCTTGAACACGAACATCAGTAGTTTTTGTTTGTTTTTAGACACTTAATAACCTTCTTTGCAGTTATGACAAAGAAGCAATATCTATGGAGCTATGAATGTGAGCTCTAGGGCCAGATATCTGCCTTATAATCCCAGTTCTCATTTACTTGTGGTGAAAGTCTGAATAAAGAACTTAACTGCTTCATTTACAAAATGGAGATTGTACCTACCCGCTACACAAGGCCCTTACAATGATTACATGAAATAACACATGTCAAGGATTCAGTATAGGGCATAGCACATAGGAAGTGCTCAGTAAATGAAGATTGCCATTAGTATTATCATAAAGGAACCAGAGTCATTGTCTTTGTGTGGATTATTAGAAGGCATCCCTTCCTTTGGGCAGAAGCAATCCAAGTGCTAAGGTCCACATCAAGGCAGAATCTCATACTCTATGACTATGTGTCTTTCCTTTTAAAAAGAAAGAAATCAATTCCCAACCCCTCTTCCTGAGTGGTAGCCAATGTCATGTAAGTGTTTGTTATAATGTAGGACTTCTTAAAAGCTCTCCAGAGGATGCCTACTTGGATGGCAGAACACTTTTGTTCTTCCCTTCTTTTCCTTCTTTCTGCCTGGAATGCAGAAGCAATGGCTGGGGTGCCAGCAGCCTAATGATCACGTGGGAAGGACTACAGATTTTCAGAGACTCAGTCCTTGACCCAACAGTTCAAAGCCAGCAATCACTGACATCCAGATTTCTATTTCATGAGAATATAAACTGATATACATTTTTAGCTACTATTATCAAAGTGTTATCCTAACCAAAATGGATTTTTCTTTTCTGTCAATAAATATTTGCAGACCTGCCTGATCGGGCACTGCCCCTAGCCACTTAAGGGTGCTAAGTCAAATTGCTATTGGCTGTCACCTACATTCTGCAAAAGGTCCACACTGTCCTTGAGGTTCTTGCTATTCAAAGTGTGGCCTGTGGACCTGCAACATTAGTGTCAATGAGGAACTTGTTAGAAATGCAGAAATCTCTGTCCCCATTCCACATCTACAGAACCAAAATCTGCATTTCCAGGCAGTGATTTCTGTGCACATTGAAGCTGGCGGCTCTAGACTACATTTCTCTGCTGTCCTTCCTCTTGAAGAGTACTCCCAAGATGACCTTTCTGTGGCACAGCTCTAATCATGTCACTCTCCTCCAAAAACCTTCAGGGCTCCTCCTACCCACAGACTAAAGTTTAGATTCCTTAAGCCTGATGACCCAGACCTTCTATGATTTTGTGTTGTCCTGGAAATGCCCATCAAAGTGCTTGCCCTGTGCATAGTAGCTAGACAATAGACAATGTTCTAGTCCTTAATTCTGGCTTTACTATGCTAGGAATTTGGGATACAGTGGTACAAAGAAAAAGACATGGTCCCCTTGCTTTCATGAAGCTTGGAGACTAGCTGAAAGAATAAGTTTTAAAAGAAACCAAAATGTGTGATGGTAAGTTATCAGTGCCATGAAGAAAATGAATGGGCAGTGCTACATTCTGGTCAGAACAGCCCATAGGATGGGAGCTGTGGGGCTGGACCAGGCAGAGGGAACCACACCTGCAGAGACTTAAGAGAACTTGGTTTTCTGAGGCTCCGAATAGGGGCTGCCCTTCCAGGCTTCCAAAGAAAACAGATACCTTGGGAGGAAGCTGTCATGGGGTTCACCTTCCAAGTCAATTAGAAGAAAAGGCTGAATTTCTTTTCCCTGACTTATGTCTTCACTGGGACCACAGGTGAGGCAGAGATCTTGGCCTGCTGCACAGTCATTGTGAGTCCAGCCCTGGAAATGAGACCTAGTGAAATACAAATCCTAGCTCCAGCGCTAACTGGTTCTCAACTCCCTTGACCTCCAAGCTCCTGCTTCCTCAGTACAAAGTGGGGTTAAGATTAGAACCAACTTTGTAGTTACTGTGAACACTGAGCAAGTCGACGCTGATAAAGCTCCCAGAACACTGCCACCCCCATCAATGCTCACCTGAACGTTAGCGGTTATATGACTATGATTACTACTACTGTTAATTATTATGAGCTTTCTGCTTTAATTATTATTAGCTTTCATCCCAGATACTCCTGCCCCGCTGAGGCCTCTCGACCCTGCCATTCCAAACACCAGCTCCCCACCCCGCGTGACCCCACAGCGCGGGCGCCGAACGCCACCGCCGTACTCCCGTTACCTGGGGCCAAACACGGCTTATCATCACCTCGCGTCCCGAGCCCTGCCTCCCTACCCGACGCGCAGCTTCCACGGCGGCACCCGCAGCCCAGCCTGGCCAGGGTGGCGGCCACGCGGCGCGCTCCGGCGGAGGGGAGGGGGCTCCACGGCGGCAGCGGCAGCGGCGGCGGCGGCGGCGGCGGCGGGGGGCAGAGCCAAGAGGCGCGCTGCAGCAGCGGAGGAGGAAAAGGATGCTGGGGACTGCGGGCGGCCGGGCGGCGGGCAGGCCCTGCCCATAGTGGAGCCCGCGGCGCCCTAGGTGCAGGGAGTGGCCGTCGCCTCCTGCGCCCATTATTCCCGAGATGGCGGCGGCGGCTGCGGCGCGCTGGCGCGGGGAGCCCCAGAGGCGCCAACCGGGCGCGGGCTGAGCCGCGGCGGCCCGGGAGCTCGCGCACGGCCCACGCGGTGGTGGAGCCAAGGCCAGGCGGCCTGCGGAGTGGCGAGGCCGAGAGCGGCCCCTGAACGGAGCGTCGGGCCAAGGAGGCCACGATGGCGAACGCCAGCGAGCCGGGAGGCGGTGGCGGAGAGGCGGCCGCCCTGGGCATTAAGCTGGCCACGCTGAGCCTGCTGCTGTGCGTCAGCCTGGCGGGCAACGTGCTGTTTGCGCTGCTCATAGTGCGGGAGCGCAGCCTGCACCGCGCCCCGTACTACCTGCTGCTCGACCTGTGCCTAGCCGACGGGCTGCGCGCGCTCGCCTGCCTCCCGGCCGTCATGCTAGCGGCGCGGCGCGCGGCGGCCGCGGCCGGAACCCCGCCGGGCGCGCTCGGCTGCAAGCTGCTCGCCTTCCTGGCCGCGCTCTTCTGCTTCCACGCCGCTTTCCTGCTGCTCGGCGTGGGCGTCACCCGCTACCTGGCCATCGCGCACCACCGCTTCTATGCCGAGCGCCTGGCCGGCTGGCCGTGCGCCGCCATGCTGGTGTGCGCCGCCTGGGCGCTGGCGCTAGCTGCGGCCTTCCCGCCGGTGCTGGACGGCGGCGGCGGCGAGGAGGAGGACGCGCCATGCGCCCTGGAGCAACGGCCCGACGGCACCCCCGGCGCGCTCGGCTTCCTCCTGCTACTGGCCGCGGTCGTGGGTGCCACGCACCTCGTCTACCTCCGCCTGCTCTTCTTCATCCACGACCGCCGCAAGATGAGGCCCGCGCGCCTCGTCCCGGCAGTCAGCCACGACTGGACTTTCCACGGCCCCGGCGCCACCGGCCAGGCGGCCGCCAACTGGACGGCTGGCTTCGGCCGCGGCCCCACGCCTCCCGCACTCGTGGGCATCCGGCCCGCGGGGCCCGGCCGCGGCGCGCGCCGTCTACTCGTGCTCGAGGAGTTCAAGACAGAGAAGAGGCTGTGCAAGATGTTCTACGCCATCACGCTTCTCTTCCTGCTGCTCTGGGGGCCCTACGTCGTGGCCAGTTACCTGCGGGTCTTAGTGCGGCCCGGCGCCGTACCCCAGGCCTACCTGACGGCTTCCGTGTGGCTGACCTTCGCACAGGCCGGCATCAACCCTGTAGTGTGCTTCCTCTTCAACAGGGAGCTGAGGGACTGCTTCAGGGCCCAGTTCCCCTGCTGTCAGAGCACCCAGGCCACTCAGGCCACTCTCCCTTGCGACTTGAAAGGCATTGCTTTGTAAGGGCTGTCTCGCCACGTACACCCCAATCTAGCCTTTCCCTTTGGCTTGGACACTGACGTTGTTTCTTCCCCTCTGCCCCCCTTTTAATGGTGTAAGCTGCCTTCAAAATGACTCAGAGTAGATTAGCACTTGGATTGTACAGACTCACTTTATGGGGGGAGAGGGGTTTCCAGTTCCATCCCCACCCCAGCTCCAGTCATTGTCCTCTTAAATATATTTTCATCCCGAAAATAGGTCTTGGAGTCTTTGTATTGGTACTGCTGTCTTTTATTCCATGTTATTACTTTTGAAAATAAAGACTAAACTAATTTTCTTCATTCAATGTTTCCTAAAGACTATGGCCAATTTTCTACAGAAGCTATTTTTGACAACCTCAAGTGGCATTACATTTTGCAATGAAATAGAGGAACCCCGGGGAATTCACAAGTTTGATTTCTTGAGGGTCTTCTGTTGGAAGCAGGAGAAAGGGGGAGGGAGGATTTTCTTAACTTCCCTCTGAACTGCCAGCCATGGGGTCAGTTGTGCTGCTCTCGTTCTTTGAAAGTGTTGAACACTTCGTTCAGTGTTCACATTGAATTTAAAGAGCAGCTAATGGGAGTGACGAGCGAGGCAGTCGATTTTTTTAAAGCAGCAACAAGATTTGTTTCCTATGTTACTTTAATACTACTACAAAATACAGGTCAGTGACAACTGCTCTCTGCATTATACCAATCTTGACTGGAAACATTTCTGTAAAACTGTAACTTTTAAAAGTTAAAAGGTGTTTTGGTTATTAATGGTGTGGAGGAAATACAATATTGCATGTTTTTGTATGTACTGATTGCTGTTCACTGATTGGGGGGTCTCTGAAAAGCAGAGTACTAAATCAAAATTGTTTAGCTGTTTTTTGCCAATAAAAATTAAAATAACTTTATGGAGACAGCTTGTGCTTTAAGGAGCCCAGTTATATTCTGGCTCATGAAACTAACTTCCACTTTGAAAATTGTTCTTTTGTTCATGGTATTAGTGAATGGCATATAATGATACTCTACTTCTAGGAGACAAAGCGTTTCCTTAAAATGTTTGCTAGTTTAAGCTGTGCTGTTCTATGATGGTTATTTTAAATTAATAATGAGAACTATAATTTTAAATAATATTTCTTTGTTAGACACATTGCAATGTTACATTGAAACACTAAATTCTGCAAGTACTGTGTAATTTTTGCTTATAATGCTACATTTTTATTAATGTACCTTCTGTTTTGAGGATTTATATCTGTATTTCTCTTTGCATTATACAAATATACCAGTATTTTCACTCTGGAGTATTTTGTTATTGTTGTGTGAGGCAGTGATTGGTACTAATAGGCATCTAACTATGGTACTCATGTTCTGTTAGCCTTTAAGCTGACCATCAGCATATCTAAGACATTCACAGGCTTGTCAGCTTAAAAATGCAAGATAAAACTCTGCAAATCACTTTAAGGGGAAGGGCCGCATTAAAACTGGTTTTTGTGAACATATAAACAAAGTAATCATTTTAATTAAAACAATTAAAAATAGGTGTAGTGAATATGTTGAAATTTATTTCAGTTGAACATCATATAAACTATTAATAATGTTCAGTCCAAGAGGGACATTGTAAGAGGGTATAGCCAATTTATTTATTTTTAAATTTCTTTTAAATTATATTTTCTTATTGTTGTTCACATACAATTGTCTTCCTTTTCCCCCCACCACTCCCACCCATCCCAGCCATCCTCACCTCCTGCCCTCGATCATTCCCCTCTTTGGCTTTGTCCATGTGTCCTTTGTACATGTTCCTTGACGACCCTTCCCCATTCTCCCCCATTATCCCTGCCCCAACTCCCCTATCATTACTGTCAGTTTGTTCTTTATTTCAATGTCTCTGGTTGTATTTTGCTTGCTTGTTTATTTTGTTGGTTAGGATCCACTTATAGGTGAGATCATATGGTATTTGTCTTTTACCAACTGGCTTATTTCACTTTAGCATAATACACTCCAGATCCATCCATGCTGTCCCAAAGGGTAGGATCTCCTTCTTTCTCTCTGCTGCATAGTATTCCATTGTGTAAATGTACCACAGTTTTTGATCCACTCATCACTTAGGTTGCTTCCAACACTTAGCTATTATAAATCGTGCTGCTATGAACATTGGGGTGCATAGGTTCTTTTGGATTGGTGTTTCAGGGCTCTTAGGGTATAATCTCAGCAGTGGAATAGCCAGGTCAAAAGGCAGTTCCATTTTTAGTTTTGTGAGGAAATTCCATTCTGTTTTCCATAGTGGCTGCACCAATCTGCATTCCCACCAAGAGTGTACCACGGTTCCCTTTTCTCTACAACCTTGCCAGCACTTGTTGTTTGTTGATGTATTTATATGATGGCCATTGCCACAGGTGTGCAGTGGTATTTCTTTGTGGTTTTAATTTGCATCTCTCTGATGGCTAGTGATGCTGAACATTCTTTTATATGTCTCTGGACCTTGTGCATGTCCTCCTTGGAGCAGTGTCTGTTCAGGTCCTTTGCCCATATTTTAACTGGATTGTCTGTCTTCCTGGAGTGGAGTTGTATGAGTTCTTTCTATATTTTGGAGATCAAACCCTTGTCTGAGGTATCATTGGCAAATATATTTTCCCATATGTTTGGTTCCCTTTTCATTTTGCTGCTGTTTTCTTTAGCTGTTCAGAAGCAATTTATTGTGATGAAGTCCCACTTGTTTATTCTTTCCTTTATGTCCCTTGCTCTAGGGGACATATCGGTGAATATATTGGTACATGGAATATCTGAGATTTTCCTGCCTATGTTCTCCTCTAGGACTTTTATGGTATTGCAACTTATATTTAAGTCTCTTAGCCACTTTGAATTTATTTTTGTGTATGGTGTAAGTTGGTGATCAAGTTTCATTTTTTGGCATGTAGCTGTCCAGATCTCCCAACACCATTTGTTGAAGAGGCTATTTTTACCTCATTTTATGTTTCTGCCCCCTTTGTTAAATAATAATTGACCCTAAACACTTGTATTTATTTCTTGGCTCTCTACTCTGGTCCATTGACCCATGTGTCTGTTCTTATGCCAGTACCACACTGTTTTGATTACTGTGGCCTTGTAATATAGTTTGATATCAGGTATTGTGATCCCCTCCTACTGCGTTCTCTTCTTCAAAATTGTTGCAGCTATTCTGGGTCATTTATGGTTCCATATAAATTTTTGAAATATTTCTTCTAGATCTGTGAAATATATCATTGGTACTTTAATAGGGATTGTGTTGAATGTATACATTGCTTGGAGTATTATGGACATTATGATGATGTTAATTCTTCCAATCCATGAACACAGTATATGCTTCCATTTGTTTGTGTCTTCCTTAATTTCTTTCTTCAGTGTTGTGTAGTTTACTGAGTACAGGTCTTTTACCTCCTCAGTTAGGTTTATTTCTAGGTACTTTATTTTTCATGTTGCTATAGCAAATAGGATTTTTTTCCTGATTTCTGTTTCAGATATTTCATTGTTGGTATACAAAAATGCCTCTGATTTCTGAATATTGATTTTGTATCCAACTGTTTTGCCAAATTCATGTATTAGGTTGAGTAGCTTTTTTGGTGGAATCTGTAGGATTTTCCATGTACAGTATCATGTCATCTGCAAACAATTACAGTTTTGTTTCCTCCTTTCCAATTTGGATGCCTTTTACTTCTTTTTCTTGTCTCATCGCTGTTGCTAGGACTTCGAATACTGTTTTGAATAGAAGTAGTGAAAAAGGACATCCTTGTCTTGTTCCTAATCTTAGTGGGAAAGTTTCTAGTTTTTGTCTGAGTATATGTTGGCTGTGAGTTTCTCATATAAGGCCTTTATTATGTTGAGGAATGCTCCCTCTATTCTCACTTTGCTGAGTGTTTTTATCATAAATGGGTGCTGTACCTTATCAAATGATTTTTCTGCATCTATTGATATAATCATGTGATTTTTTTGTCTTTCATTTTGTTTATGTATATATTATGTTTATTGATTTGCAAATATTGTACCATCCTTGCATCTTTCAAATGAATCCCACTTGATCATGGTGTATGATCTTTTTAATCTATTGCTAGATGTGATTTGCCAATATTTTGTTGAGGATTTTAACATCTATGTTCATTAGCGATATTAGCCTGCAGTTTTATTTCTTTTTTGTGTCTTTATCTGGTTTTTGGAATAAAATGATGCTGGCTTCATAACAGGAGTTTGGGAGTCTTCCATCTTCTTGGATTTTTTGGAATAGTCTGTGAAGGGTAGGGGTTAGCTCTTCCTTAAATGTTTTGTAAAATTCTCCTGTGAAACTGTCCAGTCCAGGGCTTTTATGTGCCAGGAGTTTTTTTGATTACTGCTTCAGTTTCATCAGCTGTTATTAGTCTGTTCAGGATTTCTGCTTCTTCATTCAGTTTTGGAAGATTATATTTTTCTAGAAATTTGTCGATTTCACCCAGGTTTTCAAATTTCTTAGCATATCATTGTTATTAGTAATTTCTTACAATCCTTTGTATTTCGGTGGTATCAGTTGTAATCTCTCCTCTTTCATTTCTGATTTTGTTTATCTTTTCAGAGAGTCAGCTCCTAGATTTGTTGATCCTTAGAATTATTCTTTTACTCTCTACATAGTTTAATTCTGCTCTGATCTTGGTTGTCTCCTTCCTTCTACTCACTCTGGGCTTTGTTTGTTGTTCCATCAGTTCTTCTAGATATAGGGTTAGGTTGTTTATTTATTTGAAATATTTCTATCTTTTTTAGGTAGGTTAGTATCACTGTGAACATCCATCTCAGGACTGCCTTCACTGTGTTCCATAAGTTTTGGACTTTTGTGAGTTCATTTTCATTTGCTTCCAGAAACCTTTTGATTTCTTCCTTTATCTCATTCTTAACTCACTCATTGTTTAATAGCATGCTATTCAATCTCCATGAATTTGAGTGTTTTTGAGTTTTTTCCTTGAGGTTGATTTCTAGCTTCAGGCCCTTGTGGTCCAAGAAAATGCTTAATATGACTTCAATGTTCTTGAATTTGTCGAGGCTTGTTTTGTGTCCTGTCATGTGATCTATCTTTGAAAGTGTTCCATGTGCATTTGAAAAGAATGTGTATTTTGCTTCTTTGGGATGCAAGGCTCTATATATATCAGTTTAGTCCATTTGATCTAGGGCATTGTTCAATGCTTCAATATCCTTGTTGATATTTTATTTGGAGGATCTATCCATTTGTGACAGTGAGGTGTTAAAATCCCATAGTTTAAGTATGTTGATGTCTATATCTTTCTTGAAGTCCCCCAAGATTTAGTTATATATTTGGGTGCTATTATGTTGTATGCATATATGTTTATCATGTTTATGTTTTCATCATGGATTCTTCCCTTGAGTATTATGAAGTGTCCCTCTGGGTCTCTTTTTATGGCCTTTGTTTTGAAATTTGTTTTGTCTGATATAAGTATTGCTACCCCGGCTTTTTTTTCCTGTCTCTTAGCTTGGAATATCCAGTCCTTCAATTTCAGTATGTGTAGGTCTTTTGTTCTGAGATGGGTCTCTCATAGGCAGCATATGTATAGGTCATGACTCCATATCCATTCAGCTATCCTCTGTCTTTTTACTGGAGCAATTAATCCACTTACATTTAAGGTTATTATCGATAGGTACTTATTCATTGCCATATTATTTCCTTCATATCTGTGTTCCTCTCTCTCACTGTTTTTCTTCCTTTTCTTAAAGCAGTTCCTTTAGCATCTCTTGCAGTGATGGTTTGGAGGAGGTGTATTCGTTGAGCCTTCCTTTGTCTAGGAAGCTCCTTATTTGGCCTTC